>JALMQS010000128.1:41081845-41184724 GCA_024734495.1 Forficula auricularia | reverse complement strand
GCTCGTGATCCCGGCTTCTTTCCTTCTACTCTGTTCTGTTCACGATGGAGGGGCCAGCCCATACAGGCCTTTAGGGGATCCACCTTCTGGTGTATCTCCTTCTCACATCAATAACATTAAAAAAAAAAAAAAACTTTCTTTTAATCAATGGCTCCCAAAACTGAAAATTTTTTCATAAAATCTTGGTAAGAAAAGCTTCTACTTTAAAATTTTTAACTTTGTTTCAGATTTCTTCAAATATTCTCAGCGACTGCATTAATTTTAAAAACGCAGCTTTTTACTTAATTTCATTTAAACGCGTATATCGAAGTGTTGTGGTATCCAGTGAAAATTTATATAAGTGAAAAAGACATGAGAAAATATTGAAGTTCCAAAGACTAATTGTAGTGCACTTATAAAAGTCAGCAACTTTAATTTACTTATATATAACATGCATCGAGGACAGCAAACTCTTTTTTAAACGATGAATTCAAGTCTTCAAATAAAATATTTTACTTGAACAACAAAGATTTACAAATAATAATCACACTGCCGAGGCTGGCTAAGTAAAACCCCATGAAAAACAATTTCAAAAACAGTGTATTTTTACATTTCTTAAAAAAAACTCGAAAAAATCCATTTTCTTCTATAGATTGATAAAATATTTTGTTAAATTTTAAATATATAGTTTTGGGAAGTTAACACAAATTCTCTGCCATTATATTTTCTACCATATTTTATTTTTATTAGAAATTTTATTAGAAAAGCGCTCTTCGCACAAATTATACAAATGAAAAAATTCCATCTAACATTTTGCCAAATATTTAAATTTATTATTTTTATTTTCTATGAATTTCATAAATGTTAATTATTTATATACGTAAAATATTTATTAATAAAAGATTAAAAAACAAAACAAAAATAATATAAATATATTTACTATGAATAAATACAATTTTTTTTTAAATTCATTTTTCAATCTAATTTATGCTTTAACTTAATATTAATTCCAAATTTTAATAATATAGTATTTTTTGGCAATGTTAGATTGAATAAATCTAGAATTTTGTTTCATTTTATTTAAAATATAAATTATCTTTCAAATGCACAAAGGTATTTAAAACTTGTATTGTTTTTAATTAATTTGAATTATATAATTTCAGTGATTTAAATATTAATTTCTGATCGCTGAAAAACATGTCACAGGTTAATTAAATATGATTTTGTTAAGAAAATATTCTTGACATTTCCTAAATAATTTTTATTTTATCTACCTATGATAAAATTGTGTTCAAATTTTAATCCTACACACCTGTAGCTGAATCTCTCATCGTATTAATTAATTTCTCTAAAAAAGTCTTTCCAATTTTTTTATAATTCTATTAACGTGGGCGTAAAGGCAGAACATTAAAGCAATAACTAAACAATATTTTTAAGATGATTATCATACCTTGTTTTTTTTTTGTTGAACTTATGCTAAAATAAAATTTATATTTTACCTAGACATTTTTGAAGGAATCAAATGATACCATATTTGTAAAATAATTTGGAATTGTAAAGATATAATCTATATAAATAATTTCAATGTAAATATATAAAAATCTAATAAAATAACTCAAGTTGGCTGATTACTTATATATCAATATATATAATATATATAAATTAATGTCTGACGCAAAATATTGATTTTCGTTAGACGTTTAAATCGCTACGAAGAAAGAGGCTACGGCTCCCTTTAAATAAAAACAATTTATATATAAATAAATCCAATATAAAAATTTTTAATATGTAAAATTTATAATTTATTTTTAGTCTAAATTATTTTTTCATTTGCTAGAACTCATTTCTTTAGTAAGCTTTAAGTAAATTTTTTTCATCTTAGTCATGAAGTGATAAGAGTACTTTTTTCCTATGTAAAATTATTTTTATTTAATTACTTATAATAATTAATTATACAACGCTACCTTTTATAATTATGTTAAAACTTATATTTAATTTTTTTATCCTATTTTAACTGTATAAATTAAATTAATCTTTGCTGATACTTAGTCGGATAAAATTTATTATGTACATGAAAATGTTATATGACCTTCTAAGCAGAATAAATAAATAATATTCTTCTTTATATAAGGTCTTTATCATATTAATACAAAATATAAGAATTTTAATAATAAACCCAAATGTTCTTTTATTTTTATTAATATATCAACACTTTCCTTATAAAGCTTTTCTTATTTTTTTAAGAATAGAATAATTCTAAAATGTTATAAATTAAATATTTCTCATAATTTCTTTTGAATATTACTTAAATAATAATTGTATTATTAAGGTAGTTGTTACGCCAAATGCGTTTTCTTAGGATTTTTTTGAAATTTATACAGATTATTATTTAAATACTTCTGCACCGATTGCTGGCAAAACGAAATTTATGAACAATACAGTTCCGGAGAAGATAAAAAATCTTTAACATCGCACTATACGGGATATCGGAAAATTTACATACATATTTAATTATAATTTAGAAATCCTTCTTACCATTTTTATAAAAAACTAAATCAACATTAACCAATACATATTTTAAGACAATTTTGATTCATAGTTACAACACACTTTCTGAGATAATAAGGAATAAATAATGAAAAATGTATAAAAAAAATTTAGACTAAAAACAATTTGGCAACAGCGCATTTATTTAACCAGCGGAAGATGAATGCGCTAGATTTTTTCAAAATTATAATTTTCATAAGGTGTAAGATAGGCGTTAATTACATTTGTTAAAAAATAACAAAACGATTTTTATAGAAATTTTAAAATGTATTTTATCTGTCATTTTAATATAAAAATATTAAATCTCTTACAATGGTGCCAAATTTGTCAAACGACCACGGGATTGGATAGAATTGGAACATAAACAGCAAAAAGTTTTGGGCTTATGAACTACGAATCCTTATTGTCTGTTCTATATATATATACTCTAGCATTAACTTTTTGCTAGTATTGTCGCGAAACTACCTTAAACAGGTATTTTGCCTATAGCAGTTTTTCTCAACCTTTTGTAGAGCGAGGAACCCTAGACCACTTATATTTATTTCTGAGGATTCCCCTAGCCCCCTAGCACTAAAATATGAGATATTTAATTTTTCGTCAAAATATCAACATCATGCTACTTTTATACATAACGCCTCCAATGACGGGGTTGCCACATTTTAAAAATTTGCTAGATTTTGGGAAAATTGGTTACAAAAAACGTGAATTTTAACCTAACATTTTTATTTCCATGAATAATATTATTATTAAATTTTTTTGGTAATGTCATTGGGATACCCATATGCCCCTTTCGGATCGGACAGGTTTTTTTTACATATTCAATGTATACGCATACACATTCTCATCTATTTGAAAAGCAATATTATTTCAAACGTCATTAATAACAAAATAATAATAAAATAATTTAAATGATGTTTTCATTTTGTTACTAATTTAACGTAATCGTTGTATTATAAGAAAGTTAAGGAACTTTAGAGCAACAAAAATGGTATCACTGAGACAATAACAGGATGTTCACCGCATTCATAAGTATCAATGGTTTTATTTGATTATAAGGTAATACTTAGACTATAAATTTAGTATTTTTTTTCTTTACATTACAAATTTTTTGAGGGGTGATACACTACTAACTACTATTTTTGTTTTTCTATTTTTTCTTTTATTCACCTCTTGGTGCGGGGAACCCCAAACCTCCCTTTGTGGAACCCAGGTTGAGAATCACTGGCCTATAGTATACGTTTTCAAAAATTCTATCTAATAAATAAGGTGACCAACTTTTTTAGAATGAAAAGGACCATTATTAATTGAAGAAAAAATATCCTAAAGAAAAGAAACATTTTATTCATTGAAATAAAAATACACTATAATATGATAAATGCTTAGTAAAAACATTTGTATTCTTTTTATATTGTAATTATGCTTGGACATGCCTAATAATTTTTATTTAAATTATTACTTTTCCATTGAATGAATATTTTTTGTCAATGTATTATCTCTTAACGATATATTGGAAATATCTGAACAAGGAATTTCATATCTAGAGACACGACAGTGTGTCAGCCAAGTTCGGAAAAACGGGCGACGCAATGTGTATATTTACACGAACCATTTCGAGCTACTTTCGACCTCCCCATAACTCAAAAACTATTAGACCTACACACTTGAAATTTTGCATGTCTAATAAGGCCCACTGGAACACCTAGAATCCCAAATTTCATGAATAAACCTATTATAGTTCTTGAGTTATTAAGGTCTGAAAAGTGGCATTTTTAATACTCACTGACTGACTGACTGACTGACATATCAAAAACCTAAAGTACTTCTGCTGATCCTAGAATGCTGAAATTTGGCATACTGGTAGAGTTTGGGCTACAATTAAAGGGAAAAATCGAAAAAGCGAAATTTTCCTTTCTTCGGAGCCCTAAATGAAGGGGTGAAATTTATAGGCTTAATTAACATATAGTGGAAATACAATCAAACCTAGAATTCTGAAATTTGGCATACTGGTAAAGCTTGGCACATTATTAAAGGAGGAAATTGAAAAGTCGAAACTTTCCCTTATTCGGGGCCCGAAATAAGGGGTGAAATTTATGAAAATCCGACTGGGTTTTTAACAGATATTTTATGAGAAATTTAATAATTATTAATATACATGTTTAAATCTAATTATTTAGATAAATTAAAGGATAAAACTTTTCAAAAATTAATGATATTTGTGCAAAAACATAAATGTGAAAAAGGGGCCAAGTTCGGCTCAAACGGCTTCGGCGACAAAAGAGTTGAAATCTAAACGCATTGCCAGGATCCCATAGCAGTTGTTTAAATCATATTATAGGATGTACAACGTTTTTCAATTGATTTCAAAGAAAATTTGTTACGTTCTTTGATATTAAATTTATAACTTGGCAAGTTTTATATCCAACTAAATTGTTAGTAGTATAAAATAGATAAAATAGCAAAGCTAAATTTGAAGCTTGTATTAAATATCATTACGTTAAAGGTAATTTATTGGCTAGTTATAAATTTAATATCAAAGAAAGTAACACATTTTCTTTTAAATCAATTGAAGAAGGTTGTACATCCCTATTGCTAGTGATTTAAGCTTAACTGCTATGGAACTTGATACCCGCTTAGATCTCAACTCTTTTGCATCGAACTTGGCCCCTTTTCACATCTATGTTTTTGGCCAGATTCAATTTATCTATAATATCTATATAATCTCGATCGAATACGGATATTTATAGATTAGTCTTCAAATATTGAAAAGGAGGACATGTAGGAGGACACTTTTCGGGAGAGGACAGAGCTTACAAAAGAAGGACTGTCCTCCCTAAAGGAAGACGACTGGTCGCCCATAAATGTTGTTATATCGATTAAAAATACTTAAATTAGTTTTAAATAAGTATTTTGTTAATTCTAATCAATTATTTAATTTATGATAATAAATAAATAAATAAATAAATAAATAAATATATATATATATATATATATATATATATATATATATATATGATCTTTTAAAAAAACAATCTTCAAAACGTTTATTTTAAATCCGAACGTTTCGGGAGAATTTCTTCCTTTATCAATGGAACTTTTAAATTGAAAAAAAGAAAATATAATATATGCTTAATATTCCGGTTTTGTGTTTTTGTTTTGTTTTATGTTATAAGAAATACTATTATAAAATTTTCATTTGGCTATAGATTTTTTTCTATTAATTTAAAAATAAGGTTAAATACAATAATACAAAAAGTTCTTCATAATTAAAAACTACATCAAATTTATTTATACTTTATATTATGAAAAGGATAAAAAAGTTAAAATTAGAGAGTTATTAGATATTTATTTATTATTTTCAACTGCTAAATGCCTAATATACATTAATATAATACAATAATTATCAAGTATAACAACATTAACAATAATAGACAAAGTAATATCATTAAATTAATATAATAATAATAGAGTATATGTTAAATAACAATATAGTAATATAAAAATAATATAGGATAATAGTAATATAATGAAATATAATAGTAGAATAGTTACTTGTAGACTAGGGTCAACATTTTGAACAAGACTGAGACTTTATTAATGTTCAATGAGAAATCCAAAGGGTTTTCTAGTTGTTTAGATAAATGTTATGACATCTACTTAATCTGAATATTAGATTACTTTCAGAGTTCCGGCTGGATGGTACTTCTGGATAAAAAGATAGTCTATTTCTAAGTACATAATTTGAGTTATGGATAGGAAACAAGTTTTGAAGATCAGGACAATTCACCTGTTTGGACTTAATCTTGTACCCAAATATACCAAACATTAGAGGCAATCATGGAAGATGTAACAGAAGCAAAGACAGAAAGTTTCATCAGTTGAAGTGTAGTCATGGTCGTATCTCGACAAAGGATTGACCGAGAGGTATGCTAGATGTCTTAACACTTTGTGCTGAATTCTTTATTAGTCTTATTAGATATTATTCTAATCTAATCAAAATAATGTTTTCTTGTATCAACAAAATTGATGTCCAACACTGTCGAGAAGGGATGTTGAATTGTACTTTTTGTAAATTTTTGATTGGGCATTGATAGATAGATAGCCCTATATAACAAAATATTGTAAGCTGATGTGGCCATCCACATGACTTTACCATACGCCTAGCCCTCTCTTATATTTAATATATAATTAAATAATTTATAAATATTTACGAAAGAGCTCCTTTTTAATTTTGGGCCCATTCGCAATTAATAATATCTATAGCTCCTTTTAATTATTATAGGTAGATTTTATAGTACCTATATATAATTTTTTTTTAATTTGAAAATCTTATTTTAATTTTTTAACCCCACTATATAGGATTGCCTATAGCAGTGTTTCTCAAAGTGTGTTCCGCGGAACCCTGGGGTTCCATGAAAACTCGCCAAGGGTTCCGCAAAAAATTCACGGAAGGTGAAAAAATTCTAGCGTTCAAAGGGAAGGTGCAGTTTTGGATTATTTGTGTGAATCGCAGAGATCTCGAGTGTTTTCCAGCTATGAAGGACATTTTGGAAGAAGAGGGTATAGATCTAAATACCAGTCAAAATACCAAAATCGCTCATCACTTGGAATGTCTGAATAAATCAATCGAACAATATTTCACTGATGATAATTTCAAAAAACTGGAAAATAATTCCTGTGTGAAAAATCCTTTTGTTGTTAGTGAAAAGCTAGCCTCCTTTTTTACACCAGGATTATGAAAATTTTATCGAAAGGACTTCAGATTCTTCACTGCAGAGAGCCTATAAAATGATGGCTTTGGCACAATTTTGGTGTAGTTTTATTCACAGCTGACCCAGAAAGATGTTTTAATTCTCTTTTACATTTGCTACAACTGCTTGCTGAATTCTTAATTTACTTATTAACAAAAAAAAAATAAGTATCGCAATAAGCTGGATACAGAGTCGGTAATGAGATTACAACTTTCATCAATAAGACCTGATATAAAGTATTTCTGTAAACACAAAAAACAGTAGGTACCTTATCATTCGACGCATGATGGCAATACCTATGAAAAGTTGATGTATTCGAAAATGTTTTTTTTTCTTTTACTTACGGAAGTTTCGATTTAGTTACTGTTTAATATAGATATAAATATAGTGGGTGATTGTATAAATAAAAAAAATATAAGATAATAAAAGTGGTTTTTCTTAACTAATTCACTCCATATAACTATATTTCAAAGTAAAAAAAAAATGTTCCCATAACAACGCTTTAACGCGCATCACAAGATTATCGGGTTCCACGCTTACCTTCCAAACAGAAAAGGGTTCCACATTCGAAAAAGTTTGAGAAACACTGGTCTATAGGATGGGTATACAAATGATACGTCTCTCAGACTTATTGGTTGCATAACTTTAGGGCGATAGTATTTAATCAAAAATTGTATACATTATTCAAAGGTTTATTGTAAAATTATTTATAAATCTATTCATGAATCGCCACTCCCCATCACCATACATACACAATATTCTAAAATATTCAATAAACTAGTTAAGAATTTATATCTATATTTACTTAGTTTTTATGTCGATTAGAACCAATAAAGCTAAAATATGCTACAATGCTATATACATATTCATTAATTAAAAATAATAACTCTCTTTTTTATTATAGGTTCATTTTATAGTATATATTTCATTTTTCTTGTTTTTTTTTAGTTTGAAAATCTTATAATTATAATTTTTTAAGAGCCCCCAACCCTTAAATTTTTTTTCTATTTCAACCAGAATCTAATAAGGTCTTAATCTCAATGCACCAAAACTACATGTGAAATTTTGAGCTAAAGCGCACACAAAATTTGTAACGTACGCGTGCGTACTAATGTCCATTTTTCTTATCGTGCTTAGAAACGCTAGAGAACTAACGTGTATAATTTTGCAATTTCCCCTGATCATATGAGAATGAACTGAGGATAAATTCCAAAATAATCTTCTTGCTGGGCTGGACAGCTCTGGCTAGAAGATCCTGGTTTAATTAATGGTGTGGACTGTATATCTTTAATTAAGATAAAAGGAAGGTGTATTTCTCCTTCTTCAATAAATAAAAGGCAAAGATTTTTGATATGGATATTAACAATGGTTTTAATGATAGAAAATAATGCTTTGTACATACGAATGAGATATAATACAAATGGCGTTGGCGTGGACGAATGCAGACGTTTTGTGGCAATTCGGTTCACTAGGGTTTTTTCTCCGATGATATGATATGATATGGTTCAAGTTTGGTTTCTTCTCCAAATTCAATAAAAGGTTAAGATTAATTCTTAACCAATCCACAATTCTCAATTTCTCAACAATCAACAACAGACTTCAAACTCAATCTGCTTACGCAGTCATCAATCAACACACTTCAACTCACATCAATCTGCTCGCGAGGTCAACCATCAAACTAACTTCAACCTAACTCAACTCACTTCAACATCAATCATCAACTGACTCTCAACAACTGACTGGCTGGCACTGGCCAGCGAGCGCTGCCCAGGCCAGTTTACAAAAACTATTCCCTTAGAGGGCATCACTCGTCAATCTATCAATTCAAATTTATACATAACGTTATAACGAAAGCTTGAAGAAAGTTTCTCTGGTAACAAAATATTTGTATTTTCAAAATAAAGTAAGTATTCATTAGATTTTGGTAATTTTAGATTCAGAGCTCTCAGTTGATAAATAATAAAATAAATATATTGGTATAAATAATTAAATAAAAATCGAATTAAAGGAGAGATTAAAAGATTGAGTCTTTTGCTGGAAAAATACATATTTTTATTTTTCCAGCAGAAGACACACTCTTTTATTGTCTCCTTTAATTTATATTAATTCTGCTACTCTCGGCAAAAAGAAACTTTCAATTTAAAAATCAAATTGTTATTTGGTGAGCTCTTGACCGATTGTAGCTAATGAGTTGTCATTTGGTACAAAAGTTTATCTCAATAAATTGCACTTTTGCGTCAACTTTCTAGTCCAAACTATTCCGTTTCCGAATTTTTAACATTTGCAGGCATCGCACCGAAACATACCAAGGATTTTTTCAGTATTTCATTCAATTTTACTTTTAACGTGATCTGCTTAAAACCATTAAAAAATATAAAATAAACTGATCTGGCCACCCACATGACTTTACCGTACGCCTGGTCCCCTCTCTTATATTTAATATTTAATAAAATCATTTATAATCATTTAGGAGGAGGGTCAAATAATGGAAATCTAGGCCCTTGGACCAAACTCAACCAAATTTTCTATACATAATCTGTGGGCTCCAAGAAATCTAAAAATGCAAAAAGTAACCGCCCAAAATGGGTGGAGGGTCAAAAAATGAAAATCTAGTTCTTTTAACCAACCTCAACCAAATTTTGAATAAATAATAATTTGGCCCCCAGAAGTCTAAGAATGCAAAAACTAACCGCCCGTTTTGGTTGAGTTTGGTCCAAGGGCCTATATTTTTATTTTTTGACCCTCAACCCCCCCCCCCCCCCAAATTTTAATCCCAGAACAAAATAAGATTTTCATTATTATAAGCTCATTTTATAGTACCTATATTTCATTTTTACTTTATCCAATGCGAAGCATGGGGAAAGTATTATAATCGGTTTCGCGGCAAGCGCGACTCCAAAGGGTCCTCAGGTAAAACTACGGAACCCATGGACTCAATTAAAGTCACAAATTGTAGTATTTAATTAGGTTGAATTTTAGCACGTGACGGTTTTGCCAAAAATTACATGGGGTCTCGTCGAGAGGCCAAAAAGTGCCATTTTTACTTTATCCAATGCAAAGCATGGGTAAAGTATTGTAATCGCTCTCGTGGCAAGCGTGGCTTCAAATGGTCCTCAGGTAAAGACTACGGAACCCATGGATTCAATTAAAGTCACAAATTGTAGTATTCAATTAGGTTGAATTTTAGCACGTGACGGTTTTGCCAAAAATTACATGGGGTCTGGTCGAGAGGCCAAAAAGTGCGATTTTTTCATTTAGTGCGTGCGGATGGATGGATGGATGTATGTTATCGTTTATTTGGCCCACGATTTTTTCCACACCGTTGCACATATTGAAATGAAATTGAAAACCTACCATTAGTTTAACAAACTAAAGGGCTGATTAGTTTTTGGTACATATCTGCCCACAAACATTAGTACTTTATTTCAGTACTTTTTTAGTTATTTCTAAATATCTTAAAAATGACTTAACCAATTTTGATGAGATATAATATTCTAATTAAGTGCCTTGGGGGCCACAAAAAGGTTAAATAAAGTTTTTAGTAAAATTATATTTTAAAGTACTTTACTCTAGAGTAAGATAGTACTTTTTACTTTACCATACAGGGTATGGTCAAGTATTGTAATCGTGCATGAAAAAAGTGGTTTTTTTCTTTCTTTTTTTTCGAAATATCTCAAAAACGGCTGAAACTATTTTGATTAAAAAAATTGAGCGAAACCATGGGATTTCGGTTTACAAAAAAGCCATAATAAGTGAACATCGAAAAAATTATATTTTTCGAAATAATAATTGCTTTGTCAAAATGTCTGAATTTGAATATCAAAACCAAATTTCACACGAAGTTTTGGTCCATTAAGATTAAGAGCTGATTAGATTTTGGTGCATATCGACCCAAAATTAAGGGGGTGGAGGGGGGGTTAAAAATTAAAAATCTAGGCCATTTGAGCAAACTCAACCAAATTTTGTATACACAATCAGTGGGACCCCAGAAATCTAAAAATGCAAAAACTAACCTCCCAAAATGGGAAGGGGGGGGGGGTCAAAAAAAGAATATCTTGGCCATTTACCATACTCAACGAAATTTTGTATACATAATCATTGGGACCCCAAAAGTCTAAAAATCCAAAAGTTAACCGCCGAAAATGGGGGGAGGGGCAAAAAATGAAAATATAGGCCCTTGTACCAAACTCCACTGATTATGTATACAAAATTTGGTTGAGTTTGCTCAAATAACCTAGATTTTTAATTTTTAACCCCCCTCCACCCCCCCTTAATTTTGTGTCGATATGCACCAAAATCTAATCAGCTCTTAATCTCTCTGGACCAAAACTACTTGTGAAATTCGGTTTCGAAATTCCAACTAGTTTTTTAGCTAGCCAGTCGACAAAAATTTGGTAACGCACAGACTAACTAATAGACAGACTAACAGACAAAATTTTGACAAAACAATTATTTTCTCGAAAAATATAATTTTTTCGATGTTCACTTGTTAGAGCTTTTTTTGTATTTTTAAATGCCATGGTTTCGCTCAATTTTTTTAATCAAAATAGTTTCAGCCGTTTTTGAGATATTTCGAAAAAAAGAAGGAAAAAACCACTTTTTTCATGCACGATTACAATACTTGACCATACCCTGTATGATAAAGTAAAAATACACTTTTTTCACGTACGATTACAACAATACTTGATATAATTACAATACAGTAGCAATGGCAGAGGTCGGGGAACTTTTTTAGCCATTACCCCAAAATATTTTTGCGTAGGTCGCGGTTACCCTACATTCTGAAAAGCAAAACAAAAGCAAGTTAAATGTATATTATTTATTGAATTAATAGGAATTTACATGAAAACTATCTGTAAGTACCATAAACACAAATTGTAAACATTAACATAATTCAAACGCTTTTACGTTTTAGAAAAATGATGTTGTTTAATTTTCGCTAAAATAACTTCAAAATTAGGACTGGGAAAAGCTATCAAAGTAAAAATACTCTAATAGTTTATAAAATAGAAAATTTTAAAAATGTCCTTATTACCTCGGAGAGTTTCATTGTTACCCCGGTTCCCCGACCGCTGCTCTATGGTATAGTAAAAAAAAATAAGCTGACGTGTTCTGTAGTGGCCATCCACTTGACTTTACCATACAACCTGGTCCCTCACTTACATTAATATTTAATAAAATTATTTATAATCATGTAGTGAAGGGGGTTATTTTTTGCATTTTTAGACTCCTAGGGGCACACTGATTATGTATACAAAATTTTGTTGAGTTTTCTAAATGGCCAATATTTTCAATTTTTGACCCCCCCCCCATTTTGGGCGGTTAGTTTTTGCATTTTTAGACTTCTGGGGACCTACTGATTATGTATACAAAATTTGGTTGAGTTTGGTAAATGGCCAAGATTTTTATTTTTTGACCCCCCCCCCCCATTATGGGCGGTTAGATTTTGCATTTTTAGACTTCTGGGGTCCACTGATTATGTAAACAAAATTTGGTTGAGTTTGCTCAAACGAGCTAGATTTTTAATTTTTAACCCCCCCCTCGACCCCCCTTAATTTTGGGTCGATATGCACCAAAATCTAATCAGCTTTTATTCTCAATGCACCAAAACTACGTGTGAAATTTGGTTTCGATATTTAAACTAGTTTTTGAGCTAGCTCGTCCACAAATTTGGTAACCCACAGTCTAACTAACTAACTAACCAACTAACTCTTAGACATTTTGACAAAACAATTATTATCTCGAAAAATATAATTTTTTCGATGTTCACTTATTAGAGCTTTTTTGTATTTTTAAATGCCATGGTTTTGCTCAATTTTTTTAATCAAAATAGTTTCAGCCTTTTTTGAGATATTTCGAAAAAAAGAAGGAAAAAACCACTTTTTTCATGCACGATTACAATACTTGACCATACCCTGTATGGTAAAGTAAAAATATTAATCGGACTTTCTAGTCATTTGAATGTTAGTAAAGAAGAATTTCGAAGGAAGTTTTAGTTGGCGGGTTGTATTCCGTTGGTTTGGGGTGTGAAGATCGATCGGTTTTGGTTGCCGAGGAGGGTGTCGTTTGGGGGTCGGCGACACGGTGGCGCCACCGGATTACGAACCCATCAAAATCCCTCGAAGCCTTTCCAGAGGCAGTCGGCCCGATTGACTCTTATCCCAAGGAGGATATGGTGAGATCGACAAACTCCTCTTCACTTCATTTAATCCCTTTTAGTCATTAATAATTGACTTCTCTACAGGCTTTTCGCAGGAAGATATGAGGAAATCCTCCTCTCAAACGCACTGAGTAAGCCAGGTTGGTCAAATTAATTAATTTTTTAATTAAATCAAGTATTATCTCTCTTCGACCCTTTGAACTTTTAAATAAAATTTTTTTAACTATTTAATTAGGGACAATGAAAAAAATATATAAATTTTTTGTTTAAGGAATCCAGTAATTTGTTTACCTTTACCCTTTACTCTCATAAAATTTTCGATTTCATTTCGATCCGTCCCTATTCATCGTCTTTCCGATAGAGGTTAGGATATCAATTCCTGACCCTCTTTCCCATGCATCCCTCTTTACTTCCTTCCTCTCTTTATAATCAATGATCTATCTATCTATTTTTTACTCTCATAAAATTTTTTTCAATCCTTAGTAGAAAATTAGAAATAGATATTTTAAACATTTTTTTTAATAATAAAAAAAAATATTCATTTTCGTAACTAATGATAATTGAAAACATGAAAGTGTTGCTTTTTTAAATACATGTGTAAATATAATTAGTTTAGTCTTGCTTATTGAATTAACTTAGTTAACAACCAATGATGATTTGATGGTATAAATATTTGAATTTGTTGAGTCTTCAATAACTTATTACTTAAATTTTGATATATTTATTTGAAAACTAATAATATTAATTAAAATCAATTTTATTTAATAGTTTGAATGAATTAAAATAATAAAAAATTTGTTCAAATTTGCTATTTAATAAAAAAAATAAATAAATAAATAATAATTATAGTAAGAGTTAATAAAGTAAAAATTGATCAAGAATTTTGACCCGATACTTTATACTCTTCTTTTTTCATAAATTCAAAAAAAATGTATCCCTCAAATTTGCTTGAAAAAATGTTTCATTATAGGTCAATTTTTTTTACAGTGGCTAGGAACTGACGAGAGTGCAGTTGACCCCACTTTTGGTCACGGCGAAGGGGGGGGGGGGGGTCAATGCCTCAACCCATTATAAAATCAAAAATAATTTATTTTATTGAATCATTTTAAATCGAAATAATATTAATAAGCTAAAATAAAAAAACAATTTATTTATTTACGATATTTAAGCCTTTTTAATTTATTTATTTGGGACTTACTTATTTTCAATAGAAGACATTTGAAATATAAAAAATTGAATAGAGAATTCACATCTGCAAAAGACGCTCAGACTAAATTCTATGATTTCAAACAAAAGCTTAGGGTACTTCTTCTAGCCATAGTTAACTTAAGTTTTGAAGCCCAAAATTCTACGACTTAGAGTTTTGAGATATAGGTGTTAACATATTTTTTTTAGCGACATGACTAATTTACTTCCTCCCTTAATTTCAATCGTAATTTTCACTAGTTGAAAAAGTTAAGATTTTTGATAAGCGTACCGATTATTATTAATAAAAAGGTACATTTGATTATTTCAATCAAAATTTTGGGATACGTCTTCTAGTCTCTAGATATTTTAAGTTTTAAATACCAAAGCTCTGCGACTTACCATATATGAGATATGGACGATTAAAATATTTTCTTGTGATTGCATTCCTTTTCTTTATTTCAATGGAATTTATACACGACTAACAACTTATGACCCATTTTAAACAATATCGTTTGAGCTGTTTTTGAGAAAATCACAAAAAACGAAAAATCGTTCATGTTAATGACCACTTCCGGTTTTCCGATTTCAACCAAAAACTTGCTGTACTCCTTCTAGCCTATATTGAGCTTAAGTTTCGAATTTTGTAGCACTGAGACTTAGGGTTGCGAAACGTTGTTGGGCTACATACATACATACATACGCACACACCAATGGATTTTGGGTCACTTATTGCCTATGGGGACCACACTATCCGGATTTTCTTTCTAAATCCAGTTTCAAACTACTAAGGGCATCGATTCCTTCCACCTAGAAGTGACTAAGTGAAATTAACATTTTTATAGATAGAAGCTCTTAAATTGTCAAGACCCCGTCAGACGATTACAATACTTATACATTATATTTTTTTAATATAAATGTGATAGTAAAAAAAACACAATCTGTGTGTACACGTACGTGTGGCTCTTAGAACATTCGTCAGGGTGTGGGCATCTTGTTAAAATCAAAACTCTTATGAAAATATAAATATGTGGATTTATTTATTTAATTTTCTTTTAAGTTTTATTTTTTAACACAATATCTATATTTTTTGTCAGTGCCATTTTGATAAAAATCGTTTCTTAATATTTTTATTATTTATTTACGACGCAAAATTTTGAAATACCGACAAAAGATCGATAAGAAACCAAGCTCATAATAAAATCAATGTTGTCTTAATGGAAGAGAATCAATTTTTAATTTTCGATGAAATCAAACTATGGAAGGGATATTTATAAAAAAACAGACATTACGTTGAATTGATAACCTCCTTTTTTTCAAAGTCGGTTAAAAATTCAGAATAAAAGCATAGTCATTTTTTCCAATTGATATTTTGAGTGTTCTGTAGAAATAACTACAAAAACAAGTGGTCGAAACACATGAAGAATATCTAATGGCCTATCTATTTTACATACATATTTCATGACTCGACCATTTCAGTCATGAAACAATCCAAAGAGACTCTATAATTAAAACTATTTAAAGAAAAAGGAAAAATGTTCTCTTTTGATTTTCCTTACAAAATTAATAATTAGTACTTCTATCAGTGGAAAGAAAAAAGTAATATCTTTCCAAAACTATTACCATATATAATAAGCTGACGTGTTCTGATTTGGCCATCAACTTGAATTTACCATACAACCTGGCCCCTCACTTATATTTAATATTTAATAAAATTATTTATATTCATGTAGGGGGGAGGGGTTAGTTTTTGAATTTATAGATTCCTTGGACCCACTGATTATGTATACAAAATTTGGTTGAGTTTGGTAAATGGCAAAGATTTTCATTTTTTGACCCTCCGCCCCCTTCCATTTCGGGCGGTTAGTTTTTGCATTTTTAAACTTCTGGGGACCCACTGATTATGTATACAAAATTTGGTTGAGTTTGGTAAATGGCCAAGATTTTCATTTTTTTACCCTCCGCCCATTTTGGGAGGTTAGATTTTGCATTTTTAGACTTCTGGGGGTCCACTGATTATGTATACAAAATTTGGTTAAGTTTGCTCAAACGACCTAGATTTTTAATTTTTAACCCCCCCCCCCTCAACCCCCTTAATTTTGGGTCGATATGCACCCCAATCTAATCAGATCTTAATATCAATGGACCAAAACTACGTGTGAAATTTTTTTTCGATATTCACACTAGTTTTTGAGCTAGCTCGTACACAAATTTGGTAACGCACAGACTAACTAACTAACAGACATTTTGACAAAACAATTATTATCTCGAAAAATATAATTTTTTCTATGTTCACTTATTAGAGCTTTTTTGTAGACCGAAATGCCTTGGTTTCGCTCAATTTTTTTAATCGAAATAGTTTCAGCCGTTTTTTAGATATTTTGAAAAAAGAAGGAAAAAAAAACACTTTTTCATGCACGATTACAATACTTGACCATACCCTGTATGGTAAAGTAATTAAAATTGAAAATTTATTTTTGCCGAAATTAGCAAAATTTTTATAAATTAAAGGTGACAATGAAAGAGGGTGTCTTCTGCTGGAAAAATAACTTTTTTTATTTATTTTTGTATTAAATACATCAATTTCTGTTAATGACTTGTAATAGACTAATGAAGAAGCCAAATTTCTCAAAACTATAATCTCTTTATAAATAAATAAAAAATTGATTTTTCCAGACAATATGTCTTCTTTAATTTATCATAAAAAAAATAAAGAAGATTTTAAAAAATACACTTTTCAATCACAGAACCGTACTAAAAAGCAGAAAATAAATTTAGGATTTCTGAGGTATTGTCTTTCGTTTATAGTTGAATTCGCTCAGTTTTAATTTAATGGGAACTACAATAATCGTATGATGTTGTAAAAGTGTGAAGCGCTAATTAAGTTACAAAGAATTTTACTATCGCTTCACACTTTTACTTCTAGCAATGTTTTTGATTTTGTAAATTCTATAACACATCTATTCATTAATGAAATGAATGTGTTTTAGAATTTCCATTATGACTAAAAAGTGATCAAGGGCATAGTTTGAGCAATCATCATCATCGAGTATACAGTCCTAAGACTGGTTTGATGCAACAATCCGTCTCCACTCGACTCTGTCCCCGCCAGCTGTTTGACCTCTCTAAATGTCTGGCATCCCATATCCCCAATTATTTGGTTGAAATATTCTAATCTGGGTCTTCCCCTTCCCCTTTTCTTTCCCACCTCCCCTCCAAGATATCCCTAAGCAGTCCCCCATGTCTCAGTGTGTGCCCCATCATCTGACCTCTTCTCTTCTTCAGACTCTTCCACAAGGTTCTTTTTTCTCCGATTCTTCCAAGAACTTCTTCATTTGTAATTTTATCCATCCATTTGATATTCATCATTCTTCTGTAGCACCACATTTCGAAAGCCTCTAATCTCTTTCTCTCCGCTTTTCTAATTGTCCAGGTTTCACACCCGTACATGGCTATGCTCCATACATATGTCTTCAATAGCAACTACCTGTTTTCTAAGCTGATTGAGGAGGAGCATAGTTCGTAGTTTTTGTTTTGAATTAAACCCCATTTTTGCTTGGGCAATTCTTGATTTAATTTCGTTTTCGCTCCTCCCATCCCATGTTATTTTACTTCCTAGGTAGCGGAATTCCTTAACTCATTCTAGGTTTTCTTGGTTAATTTTGATGCATTCCTGTCTCGTTTGTTCTTTTTTGTACATACTAGGACCTTGGTTTTATTCTTGTTTATTTTCATTTTGATTTCTTCTATTAGGATTTGGTTAATTCCATTCAGGGCGTCCTCTAATTCTTTTTTATTGCTTCCTAGAAGTTTGAGCAAATTACATTTTATACGGAACAAAGTAGGAAGTGATCAACTAATGCCAAACAGAAAAATAAAGAAAAAAATAAATAAATAAACAACATTGCAAGTTAATAGAAACGTGTTTAATAAACAGTTTATAATAGAGTGGTTTTAGCGTATATGGCGAATTTCAAATTATGCGAAAATCAACGGGACAACCTGGAAACTTGTTCGTATAAATAGATAAGCTGACGTTTTTTTTTTTTTTAATGATATCGATGTGAGAAGGAGATACACCAGAATGTGGATCACCTAAAGGCCTGTATGGGCTGGCCCCTCCATCGTGAAAAGAACAGAGCAGAAGGAAAAGAAGCCGGGATCACGAGCCAATCTCAGAAACTTAGATACAATTCAATATCCAATTTACCAAGGTTTTAGGGGCTTCGAGCAGTGGTAAATTCTCCGCGCGATAAATTCGGTTAAATTTATCTCCCACTTAATTTTTATTACCAGACCCTATACTTACAGAAAAAATGTCTGGGTATAGCCGGGAATCGAACCCGTGTTCGGATGTGGCCATCCACTTGACTTTACCATACAACCTGCTCCTCACTTATATTTAATAAAATTATTTATATTCATGTAAGGGGGGGGTTAGTTTTTGCATTTTTAGACTCCTGGGGGCCCACTGATTATGTATACAAAATTTGGTTGAGTTTGTATACAAGAGCCTAGATTTTCATTTTTTGACCCCCCCATTTTGGGCTGTTAGTTTTTGCATTTTTAGACTTCTGGGGGTCCACGGATTATGTAATTTTCGTTGAGTTTGCTCAAATGGCCCATATTTTTAATTTTTAACCTCCCCCTCCACCCCCGCCCCTTAATTTTTGGACGATATGCACCAAAAATCTAATCAGCTCTTAATCTCAATGGATCAAAACTATGGTGAAATTTGGTTTCGATATTCAAACTAGTTTTTTGAGCTGGCTTGTCCACAAAAATTTGGTAACGCACAGACTAACGGACAACCAGACAGACTAACAGACATTTTGATAAAACAATTATTATCTCGAAAAATATAATTTTTTCGATGTTCACTTATTAGAGCTTTTTTGTAGAGCGAAATGCCATGGTTTTGCTCAATTTTTTTAATCAAAACAGTTTCAGCCGTTTTTGAGATATTAAAAAAAAAAAAAAAAAAAAAAAAGGAAAAAAACACTTTTTTCATGCACGATTTCAATACTTGACCATGGTAAAGTAAAGACTAATAACTGTAAATTTTGATCAATATCGAACATCGCGTAGCCGAGCCCTGGCCCTCTAAAGTTAGAAAAGTAGGTTTTTTCATTTTGGTCCACCCTAATATTAAACGGTCTTCCCAAATTATATATTATATCGATAGATGACGTTAATATGAATCCAAAACATGTTTATTTATTGAAATTGAACTAAAATTGACGGAGTTTTTATTATTAACCATTGAAGTGTATTTCAAGAAATTTTCAAATTTTAATAAATTAATATCTAGAAAATCTACAAAATTTTGAAATATACAAATATGATGTTACTAAAAAATTTATAACTCCGTCAATTTTAGTCCGATATAATACCATTTAATATAAGGGTGCACCAAAATGAAAAATAGGGAATAAACCGATTTTCCAAAACTTTAGAGGGCTAGGGCTCGGTTACGCCATGTTCGATATCGCTCAAAATCTACAGTTATTAGTTTTTCATCTATACAAACAAGTTTCCGGGTTGTCCCGTTGATTTCCACCTACTTCTAAAATAAGAACCACTCTAGTGTAGGTATAATAATAATAATAAAATAATTTATATAAAAAATGTCAGTCCATTCCCAAAATAAAGATTCGTAAATCCAGTGGCGGATCAAGCATTTTGAAAGCCCCAAGCGCAATCACATTTTGAAGGCCCCCTACATTACTGATTGTAAAATAGTGTCGTTTTAATGAAAGTACATATGTTCAAAAAAGAGCATTTTTTATTACAATAGTAATATGTTTTTCATATTCAATAACCATGGAAAAAAATAGTATGAATATCGCATAATAAAATTGAATAGACTGGTAGGCCGGTTGCACACAGTTCGACTCCATAACTGAGACTCTGAAGGGTAGTATTGTGTAAAACTGACTCGCGCAAATTTTACTGACCAATGCGCAATCAAATTTAAATTATGCGGTAGAACTAACAACTACACATGTATTGGGAAAACAGAATTACAGAACGCGAAAAAATTAAAAGTATGCTTTATTTTTGAGGCCCCTTAGATTCTGAGGCCCCAAGCGCGCACTTCTTGTGCCTATGCGGTGATCCGCTACTGCGTAAATCTACAAATGATTAGAATTGATACGGTAATTAATAATGGAGATATAATGGAATAATAATGAAACAGTTTTGAGGGGCTTCCAAATTAAATAAAAACTGTTAGTTTTTTCACAGTACCCTCTCTCATCGGAAAAATTATTGTGTACCTGCCTGATATGAATATATCGAAAATAAACAAAAATGTATCTATCCTTTTCCTAAAAGCACTACGTCTATTATAAATCATAAGAATTTATTAATTTTTAATTATGATTATTGGATAATTAGACAAAGCTATAAAGCCATTAAGTTATAAATTAATAAGACTTTCATTGATTAAACTCTGAATGTGTATTAAACTAATTTGACTTAAACCACAACAAAATAATTATTTCACTATTTACGTTCTAAGAATGAAAAACTACTGATTTTTTTAAATGAAAAAATCTATTAAATTAATTGATCCTGAAAATAATCGTTTGAGAATACTATTATTATCTTTAATTAAAGATCATTTAATCACATGTTAAAAATTAAAGGAATTAAATTGTTTTAAATTAATTTATGGTGAATTAAGACTAAATTTAGATAATAATTCAGGAGTTACACTTGCACTAACTTTATGTTATTACATTATTTTTAACTTTTTAGAAGAGTGTTTTTTAAATATTTTTCTAATTAATATATTAAGTGGATATATATATCAAAGCGAGTTATTTTTTACCGCGTTTTTCAACCACCAAAGTCCTCATTTGCCCGAAATACACGATTTTCTAAAATTCAACACCCCTACGCGCTTAAACTAGATACTAATCGAACAAACGCATTCGCCAATTCATTTATCCCTATGACATCTAGAGACTGGAATTTTCTTCCCCCGACCGTCTTTCCAGCTACTTATAACCTTCAAACTTTCAAGACCAGCATCCACAGATACCTTCGACCTCTACCCAATCCCTAAATCTCCCCTTATCTTCACGTTACAAGGGTCCACCACGGACTTCAGAGGTTGTACCTTCTCGGTGCAACTTCTTCTTGTATCAATATCATTATAAAAAAAAAAAAAATATATCTGTCTGCTGGTTGAGACTATTGGAGTCAGCTAAATCTTAAATCTGGACCAAGAGAAATGAAAAAGATTAATCCATCTAGGTGTGATCCAACATCTAGGTGATCTATAACCGTATTTGGTAAAAAGCGTCATGCGGGCTAATCGCGAAATGATACTGGATCACACCTAGATGGACCATATCTTTTTCATTTCTCTTGATCCAGATTTAAGATTTAGCTGACTCCAATAGCCTCAACCAGCAGTGTTCTAGCGATTTATGTATCTTGTTTAAAAACGCGGTAAAAAATAACTCTCTTTAATATATATCCACTTAATAGGTATATTAATTAGAAAAATATTTAAAAATTCATTATTTCATACACAGAAATATATAAATTCAGATATTATTATTACTTAATATCTGATAAAAATCACCTGCATTCGATTCGCGTGTTTTTTAGTTTTTTTAATATAAAGTGTTGCCAGATTTGTCAAACGACCACGGGGTTGGCTAGTATTCGTACATAAACAGCAAAAACTTTTGGCCTTATGAATTATAAATCCTTATTGTCTGTTCTATATACTCTAGCATTAACTTTTTAATAGTATTGTTGCGAAACAACTACCTTAATTATTTTTATAAAGAAAAGTTTGCGGAATTTAACAGAATAATTAAATATATTTATTTTTATATAGTTTCATACAAATTGAGTAAACAATTATTTTTTTCTCTATAAAAATGAAATGTATTTATTTTTATTATTACTTTACCATACAGGGCAACATGGTCAAGTATTGTATTCGTGCATGAAAAAAGTGGGTTTTTTTATTATTTTTTTCAAAATATCTCAAAAACGGCTGAAACTATTTTGATTAAAAAAATTGGGCGAAACCTTGGCATTTCGGTCTACAATAAGGCTTTTATAAGTGAATATCGAAAGAATTATATTTTTCGAGATAATAATTGTTTTGTCAAAATGCATGTTAGTATGTTAGTGAGTGCGTTACCAAATTTTTGAGGAAATATTTTGATTAAAAAAATTGAGCAAAACCATAGCATTTCGCTCTACAAAAAGCTCTAATAAGTAAACATGGAAAAAATTATATTTTTCGAGATAATAATTGTTTTGTCAAAATGTCTGAATTTGAATATCAAAACCAAATTTCACACGAAGTTTTGGTCCATTAAGATTAAGAGCTGATTAGATTTTGGTGCATATCGACCCAAAATTAAGGGAGGTGGAGGGGTTGGGGTGTTAAAAATTAAAAATCTAGGCCATTTGAGCAAACTCAACCAAATTTTGTATACATAATCAGTGGGACTCCAGAAGTCTAAAAATGCAAAAACTAACCCTCCAAAATGGGGGGGGGTGTAGGGCCAAAAAATGAAAATCTTGGTCATTTACCAAATTTTGTATACATAATCAGTGGGCCCACAGTAATCTAAAAATGCAAAAACTAACCGCCCAAAATGGGGGGGGGGGGTCAAAAAATGAAATATAGGATCTCGTACCAAACTCAACCAAATTTTGTATACATAATCAGTGGGACCCCAGAAGTATAAAAATGCAATAACTAACCCCCCTCCCCTACACGATTATAAATAATTTTATTAAATATTAAATACAAGTGACGGGCCAGGTTATATGGTAAAGTCAAGTGGATGGCCAGATCAGAACACGTCAGCTTATTTTTTATATAATTTCATTTAAATTGAGTAGGTAAACAATGATTTTTATAGAGAAATGTTTGCGGAATTTAACAGAACTAAAGTCTCATTGATACATTCATTGATACATACATACAGGTGAAGTTAATATAAAGAGTGTAAAAACGGTTTAAAGAACATTAGGAATATTCAAGAGATGATGTTAATTAATAAGGACATTTAATTTTTTAGGATCCAGATCTTAAAGGGGTGAACTTTGTAGGTTTCAGCGAAGATGGAATCAAAAAGAGGAATTTATTTTATATTTTGACATTCCAGATATTCAAGAGTAAATAAGTCATAATAAATGGGAATTTCTTTAATAAAATTATTTATGTAAATTTATTTAATTTTAAGTATTTTAAAGGGTCATTCATTCTAATGTTATATCATCCTAATGATAACATGAAACAAAAGGATCGATTATTTCAGAAAATGGGTCATCAATGGTCGGAGTTATTATAGGGAAAATACTAACTACGTAGCTTGTGTTTGTGTGTACTACACATTTTCATTTACCACTCAACTTTATTAGTTTATTAATTTCATAAAATAATTAAATATTTTATTATTATATTTTAAATAATAATAAGAAGAAAAAAGCTGACAAAAAAATTTGACGTGAATTTTCGATATTAATAATTAAATTGCTTTTTTTCTCCTAAATGGGGGGAATTCGGCAAAAATCGTAGACTAAAGGGGAACTCGAAATAAAGACCATTTGCTTTGCTGATGTGTATCGTATTGGCTGCAGACCCCCCAAGAAGATTATATTAGTTAAAAAGATGTTTAACACATTTTTAATTTGGTGTTCAGGAATCTCTCATTAAGTAGGACAGCAATTTTGCAATTCCAAGAATAGTAGTTTATTTGAATATAAATATTATACATTCTTAAATAACTTCCCTATAAATAATTACACATTTTAATTAAAATAAATAATAAATAATAATAATTAAATAAAATTATTGTCTTTTATTAGTTTATGACTAAAAAAACATTTCAATTTAAAAATAAATTAAAATAAATCATTTTTAGAAAAAATGGCAATACACCAATATCTCACATTGCGTCGGGGTTACGTTCCAAAAAAACACGACGCAAAGTGAATTAAGATTTTCCATGGCAAACCATGTAAAGATCGATGATAGGTTCCAGGGTTACGAAAATACTACTTTTTAAAAAGAAAATTGAACAAAGTAAACATTTAAAAAACAAAAATAATATAAAATTTTATTATATACATACAAAAAACAAAAACAAAACGTATTCAGTTAAAACGAAATAAACTATTCAATTAATTTATGAAAAACAAAATTAAAATTAATCACTGTCTGATGAGTCCATAGTGGCTGTTGTCGTAAGTCTGTTTTCTTTCACAAAAAATTGGTCCAATGTTTGCTGAACAGCTTTTTTTTCAACGTAAAATAAATTTCCTTGTAGCAATTGATATTCGTAGCTACCGCCTGGGACACTTTAAAAAAACTCCTTCTGCTGTCAGGATCGTTTTTTAAAAAAATCTCCATAGCTTCGTCACTCAAACACATCGCTTTTGAAATTTGTTTGGAGGTTAAATTTTGTTCTTCGGAGATTTCAGTTAGAAAGGGAATCCCCGAGTTTTGATGGCATGGCGCAATTAGAAACAAAAGTGGTGCCATCTTTTAGAAAAAAAAAAGAAAATTTCAAAAAAATAAAATAAAGACTCTAACCCAAAACAACGCAACCTCGAAAATCTAACGACGTACAGTGAACATTAGTACTAATTAAGCAGCGACGCAACTTCGAAAAAACACAAAACAAAACGATTCAAAGCGAGGTATTGGTGTAATTCTAAAAACATGTTATTTTAGCTTACTTTTTTATATTTTTAGTTGATATATAGCTCAAATTTCAAATACATAGTTTCGTGAATTGTAGTTTTTTCTTTTTACTTTACCATTCAGGATATGATCAAGTATTGTAATCGTGCATGAAAAGTTTTTTGCTTCGTTTTTTCGAAATATCTCAAAAATAACTAAAACTATTTTGATAAAAAACAAATTGAGCAAAATCATGGCGCTTTTCTGTATAAAAAGGTCCTAAAGAGCAAACATCGAAAAATTATATTTTACGAGATTTTAATTATTTTGTCAATATTGTCTGCTAGTACGTTAGCTAGTACGTTACCAAATTTTGTGTACGCTCTAGCTCAAAAACTAGTGTGAATATCAAAACGAAATTTCACAATTAGATGCTTTAATATATTGAGATTAAGAGTTGATTAAACTTTGGTTGAAATAGAACGAAAAATTAAAGGGGGAGGGGGCTCTTATTAAATACAATTTTCAAACTAAAAAAAAAAACAAGAAAAATGGAATTTATTATAAGAAAAAAATGAAACCGACTTCAAAAATTAAATGCAACAAATAAAATACACTAAAAGGTATAAAATAATTATTATCCTATTTAGTTACAACTAAACGACGAAATATTAACATGAAATTACTTTTTGAAATCGGTGCCAAACATATACCTTTTATGAATCGCACTCGACGGATCTTACTTAGTACGTTTGGCGGGTACGCTCGCTTATAGGTATAGTTTGTTTGGCACCGACTTCAAAAAGTAATTTCATGTTAATATTTCGTCGTTTAGTTGTAACTAAATAAGATAATAATTATTTTATACCTTTTAGTGTATTTTATTTGTTGCATTTAATTTTTTGAAGTCGGTTTTATTTTTTTCTTAAAAATTATTTTTATTTTTATTTTTTTAGTGATGTTATTAATAGTGATCATATCATCAGAATTTGATCAAATTAATATGGTACCATCCCTATGATACCTCCTTTCTAATAAAAAAAGAATCATCGGAATCGGTTCATAAACAAAGACGTTAGGCCTTAACAAACCTAACAAAAAAGGTCTAATACCAATGAAAAAAAATGGGACCAATCGGAAGCTAGACCGGACCCAATGCAATTTTTTTTTTCAAAATCGGTTCACAATTGGTGGAGATATTAGGTAACATAGACACACAAAAAAAAAAAAAAATTCAGTCGAATTTTTTTTTTTTTTTTAATGATATTGATGAGAGAAGGAGATACACCAGAAGGTGGATCCCCTAAAGGCCTGTATGGGCTGGCCCCTCAATCGTGAAAAGAACAGAGCAGAAGGAAAAGAAGCCGGGATCACGAGCCAATCTCAGAAACTTAGATACAATTCAATATCCAATTTACCAAGGTTTTAGGGGCTTCGAGCAGTGGTAAATCCTCCGAATAATATCCTTTTTTGAAGTCTGTTAATAAAAGCAGGCATGTTTTGTTGACTTACTAGTATATCGATTAAGTCTAAACTCAAGTACTTCACGATCAAGCCTAAATTTTACTCAGCCTTCAAGAAGAGGTGACGAATTGATTGCCTATATTCAGGCGTATAGTGCGTATAAGGCTAGAATGTTTCTTTAGGATTAATCTAATTGTTTTCTTAAATTTCTTAAGGATAACCGTTATAAATTTAAGTATAGCTATAATATATCTATACGTCAGGCATTCAGAGGCCAATCCAATTAAGTCTATAAACCAAAAAATTTATATATTTTAAATCCCAAATTCATTAGAATATAATTTCAGAAAAAATAAAAAGAAGGCTCTACTGATACATAATATGTACTTATATTAACACTAGGAAGAGAATAATCTGAGCCACACCTACTTAATGTACAGGGTGTCACAAAATTGACTCTCTATATCTTTCTAAAAAATTTAATATAGAGAAATGACTTAATTTTATGATTATTTTTTTACAAAAAACAAAATTTATATAAAAATAAAATTTATGTTATTAATATTCCGAACCAAACAACTGAAACTTAATAAAATTTGAATAAAATACTGAACAGAGGCGTAACAGTTTTTCCTGGGCCTCCCGTAAGAATTCATCTGGTGCCCCTATATATTTTTAAGAAGTATTTAATTATAAAAAAACAATACATTATTATGGAATTACATTATTTAAACCTTTTAGATCTTTCATCATTTTAGGATAAGGAACTTTTTTGATCCTTTAGGCTTTTTCTTGGCTCACGATAATCTCAAGGTCCTCCTAGGTTTGTGGGCCACTGCGGGCCCGGCTTTTAAGCCTCTTATCCTCAAAATAATTTGACATACTTGGTGCTACATATAAAGGAATATATTCACTTGTGATCAAATATTTTTTAATATAAATGGATGATTATATGACGTAATAAGACGACGTCGCAAAAAAGACCTTGTCTAATGGCTTTTAAATCAGTTCACTACCAGTACTTTTAAATTTGTCTGGAAGTGCGCAAATCGCTTTGTCTGTTTGGACCGAGTCTGATATCTTGTTCTAAATTCATTAAATATCAGTCCTTTGACGCAGAATGTTACAGCATAAATTCATTCTTGTGTATCCATTATGGCTTAATGGTCTGGAAATTGAAATAAAATTAATTATAAAAATATAATTTAAGTGAATGTAATGGAAAGCAGCCCAGAGGTAGTGAGGAAAGAAAAATTAACACAAATCAAATAAGGTGTAAGTTATTGAATCCTTCCTCCTTTCCTTGTTGGTTTGAAAGGAAAGGCGGAAGGATTCCAATAAATTACACCTTATTTGATATGTGTTAATTTTTTCTTCCCTCACTACCCCTGGTCTGCCTTCCATTACATTCAATTAAAGTTTCTACCAGTCCGTCTCTCTCCAGAGAAAATTTCGTTGCAAAAAAATATAATTTAAGTGATGTGGTCATCTCCATGATTATACTGTAGTACAACCTGTCCTCTCTCAGGTATTTCAATTAAATATTTATACTCAGAGATTATTTATTTATTTTGATAATTTTGAATTTATGTTAAAACATAACAAATTAATGCTCTTTTATCTAAAATTTAATTTTCAAAATTTTACATTTGAAATTATCATAGATAAGTCGTCTAAGTACAGGTCGGACTCACATATCTAGGGTTCCGTATCTTATTTCTCCCAAAATACTTAATATAGAATTATTTTTATTTGTCGTTGATAAAGAGAGAATGAATGTATGTGTAGAATCTTTTTTTTCATAATTTTATGTCTACTGATTTGGAAATTCTTACAAAAATCCCCTAAGAATGGGTATTTTGACATCATCCTCCAATGCCATTTTAAAGTGAATTAAATTAAGCATAAATTAGCTTCTTTCTTCTTAATGAGATCTTTACAAGATTATTTAAAACTCTATGGTAACATTTGTTTTATTTTTTTATTCTATGTACAAAAATTCGACTCCCTCTAAAATTATCATTCAACTACTATTTTAATAAGATTTTCCATTTGGCGGATAATATAAATACACATAACTTATAAATTTCAAGTTTGTATGTTCTTTAGTTCACAAGCTACAATGCTCTGACAGTCAGGCAGACCAAACAGTAGCCAACTTCCCTTAGTGTGTAATAGGGTTCTGTTTTACTTTATTACGTAACCCTAAAAGCTTAATTTTACTTAGGGAAAGTGGTGTAGGTTTTAGGTGAAACATGATATTAATTAATAAAGTAAAGGGAGTGTAGTTTCACAGTGAATGAAATAAAACTTTTGTTTGTTTGTTTGTATAAACCTCTTTGAATTTTATTTCATTCACTGTGTAACTACATTCCCTTTACTTTATTAACTAAAAGCTAAAAGTTCACATGTTTTTGAGAATATTAAGATTTAATCATTATAATTTTTATATATCCATATCAATTTCGCATAGGCAGTAATTTCAGAAAAATCTTAAAAAGCAACTACATGTAGGTATATTTATAGTAGTCCAAATTGATCAAAGGGCTTAGGAGCGATAATTTTCATTTTTTGAAACTCCTTATTTCCGACCCTCGTGAAATACCTCACTCACTACTACTCTACTTTAATAAAATATAAATATTTTTTTTTTAATATAAAATTTTAGTTAGGTTTCACAAAATAAAAGACAAGATGCTTATTAGCATGACTCTGTATATATTTTGGGGTACGAGCTCATCTTTAGGAGTTCAAGGATTTTCTGTTTTCTCTTTGAACTCCTGAAAATGGGCTTGTACCCCGAAATATATATAGAATCATGCTAATAAGCATCTTGTCTTTTATTTTTGTGAAACCTACCTAAAATTTTCTTTTCTTTATTAAAATATGTTTTACCAAGAATCTACATCATTCTCCCTTAACAAAAAAATAATTTACTTTACTTTAAGATTTAAAACTTTTAACTTTTGAGGAACCTCTCTGCTCAAATTCTGCTCTCGTAAAATTATTAGAGCTTTTATTCCCGTAAATTCAATGTTCTTTAAAGCTTAGAAATTTTTTAAATTTAATTTTTTGGATTGCCCATTTTTGGGCCCTCTATGTTCTTTTACACATTTCCATAGTAAATTTTAGTTTTCTTGTTCACCTGCCTTTGAGAATTTATTATTTTAATTTAAAGGAATCTCTCCCTCCGTTTTGGGTTATTTTAACTTTCCCGGAAAGCAATTTTTGTAAGATCTTAAAGGGAACCTATAAAAAATTTGGAATAGATAGATCAAAAGGTCTAGGAGTATAGTGAGATAGATTTTTTTTGGAACTCTCCGTTTTGGGGCAGGTAAGAATTATTCACATCTTTTAAATATGAAAATCTTCCTTAGTTTTTTAGCTTTAAAATATAAAATTGTGTAACCCTCTAATTTTAAACCCGTTTTCAACCACATCTGCTCTTAATTACAATATAAAACTATTGATATTTGATAACGTACAAACATTCGGATATTTTGACAAAATAATTAATATCTATCTCTTAAAATTTAATTTTTATATGGTATAAAAGTGTTTTTATTAACTTAAATGTCGTGACTAATAAATAACAAGTCTAAGTTAAAAACGTTAAAAAATAGATCACTCTAAATAAATCATGGGGTAACGAAATTTGAAAATTAAGCTTTGAATCAGCCAGCAACGATATGGTAAGCTTTTGGTTCAAATCAATAGACCCCTCGTAGCCCTTTGCTTAAGGTAGTTCTTTCACAAATGGAAAAATTCAAGAAGTCTTTGAAACTTGGAATATAAGTCATTAAAAGCATAATACACATACTGTTAAAATTTGAAGACGATTTACCACAGCAAACATGAAATAATTGCAATTAAAAATGACATTTTTTACATAGGGTAGATAGGGAAAGAGTGGGGATATGATCATTATTTTATTTTTTTTCAGTGAAGGACTTTCACCATCTTGATGAAAAACTAATATTTGTTAGAATAATGTATTCGGAGTAACTTAAAAAAAAAAATTGAAATAATTTACCTCTTAGTTTTGATAAAAAACAAAAAAACAAACATATTTGGGCGATTATTTTTAGTGGAGAGGATAAAGCACAATGACTTGGAAACGATCCGGCAAGTATGTGTGTATCCATATAGAGATTTAGTAGTGTGAGTTGACAGTCACGTTAAAAAAACATAACCTAAAATTTTAGTTCCGTTCATATTTAGAGAGTGGTTACGAGGCTAAAACTTTTTGTGTGGATTGTCGCGAAAGAATCCTCCTTCAAGGTTAGCTGTGGTAAAATTGGTATATTTAACTATAACTTGAGAAACTTTTTTAACCATTAATTTTTAAAAAACCCAGTCCCAAATCAAAGATTCTAATGTACCTATGGTATGAAACCAAGGCCTAGCAGCCGCTTAGTGCTGCGCTCCCCTTGCATCACCGCTTAAGACATCCCTGGCCATAAGGTATAATGGTCAAAAATAATTTCAAGTGTGATGACTGATAGGTCAAGTGTCACAAATACCAACAACACCCCATCGATCAATGTTTATAAAAGGTTCACAATTCAATCATTGCCGGATTTATTCCCCCTGGGACCCCGTGCGGGAATTCTCTGAGGGTCCCCAGGTATCAGGCGCTATCAATATGGCAATGCATTATGCAGTATTAAATTTAAAATAAAAAATCTAGGTTAGGGACTTTTGAATCATAATTAGCATGTGACAGTAGTATAATTTTATATTTAAATAGAAAAATACAGAAATTAATTTAAAAACAGAAATATATATTTAATTTTGTAAATACAATTTTTACTCAAAGTAAACTATAAGTATAATAAATAGTTTTTTTTGTATATCACATAATAAAAACAACAAGACTCATAAGCTAAATGTAATTTATGTATAATTACATAATATTTTAATGGGTCGATGGAAAGGCCCTTTCAGACGAGGGCCTCCGTGCGCCGCACGGAATAGCCGTACTCCGGTACTGATTTCAAGAGAACATTTTTTAATTTTAATAGTGACTTGAGATTTTTTGAAAGACAGTTTAGCAATTTCTTGTTGTAACCACCGGTGGTCCATTGCTCTTCGCAACGCCTAATTCTCTTGTCTGTCGAGGGGAGGAGGAGGGCCATTTTTCGATATAATCTTAAAGTTTTTTTCATTGATCTTAAAAAAGGCCTTATTTAATCAACATCGTTAAAATAATAACAAAGCAGATAATCTTTTAAGAAACATACGAGGATCTAGAGTAGGTTTATAGATTCCGATTTTAGCCAAAATATATGAATCTCAATTTAATCCACTAAATATGAAATTGAGGAGTATAAGTTTTAAAGGGTCTAAATTCGGATATTTTGAGTTATACATGTAGAAAAGGTCTATGTGCCAAGTCTAATAATATTCCAAAGGTAGAAAGTGCCAGCGGTAAATTTAGGTTGTTCATCCGCTAGGGGAAATTTAGCGCTGCCTATGCTTTAGGGTCTATATGAATTGTGTTAATTAAAAGTTATTAAAATGTTATGTTATATGTGGTACTTAGGCCCTTTTCAGTAATATGTGTTAGACCCTTTTTAGAAATAACTAATAGGCACTTTTACGATTTCATATTTCAATTTTTAGGTTTATTTCGACTCTCATGGTGCGACTTCCGGAAAATTTCACCATAGTTTTTCCAATCATGGCCCCTAGACTCCAAAACCATCCTCCATTCAAAAGTTTATATATATATGGGGGGGTATGTATTTTTTGGGTGCGCTGCAGTTCAACCGATTGCAATAAAATTTGGCACAAAATTTAATCTTGATGTAAACAAGAACTGATTGGTTTTTGGTGACTTCAGCCCGAAGGGGGTAGAAATGGTGAGGGGGGGAGGGGGTTGAAATCTTAAAAAATTAATAACAACGTTAATATGAATGATACCAGTTTGGTTGGAAATGGCTAATATTCTACTAAATAATCTCAACAACTTCTGTCTGAAAAGTTTTTGATAGGAGCAGTCTAAAGGGGGGTAGAGCCCCTTCGAAATCTACCTCTTCCTACGGCCTGCCGCAGGGATTTTTCTTCAGACGAATTTAATATTTATTTTGATTTTTCTCAGATGTCTTACTTAAGGTAGTTCTTTCACAAATGCAAAAATTCAAAAAGTCTTCGAAACTTGGAATATAAGTCATTAAAAGGATAATAAACATACTGTTAAAATTTGATGACGATTTACCACACTAAACATGAAATAATTGCAATTAAAAATAAAATTTTTTACATATGGTAGATTGAGAATGGGTGGGAAAATGATCATTATTTAATTTTTTCAGATTGAGGGACTTTCACCATCTTAATGAAAAATTAATAGTTTTGATAAAAAATACTTAAAGGAAGTTGTATTACTTTACCATAAAAGTATATATACCAAGATACTTTTATTTGATTTTCTCAGTTCTACATTTTGGGCAATTAGACCCTTTAGAACTTAGACACTTCAATTGTGCTTATGATATTAACATTTGTAGAGTTTTTATTTGTTTTTCTTAAAGGAGGAGGCCAGGCATGGCGGCCGCGTCTTCGGCACCGCCAGTGGCGGCTTTGGCACAAGTTAAATCGAAGCGCGGCCGTCTTCAGGGAGGCCCATCAGTAGTACACCATCATCATCATCACCATCACCTGCCGCATGCACAAAGAAGAATGGGCCCTGCTCCTTTCGCTAGCTTTGAGGACCTAAGTGATGATATGGACTCCCCTTCCGAAGATAGGATTACTAGTGCTGAAAATAAAATGCCTGGAATCAAAGAAGATCCTACTCCTACAGGTATTTTTAGTTTGTTACTTTATGAATACTTACTATTAATTATTTTATATTTACTTATAAAATAATTTTTAATATATAATATGGGTCATTCTATGTCAATTCAATGACGTTTTGTCTGTGACCCTCTTTAATTTTTTTTGATTTTCTGATATTTTATTATATATATTTAGAAAGAAGTAGCCACGTAAGTTTTTAGCTTTCTATCTTAACCCATAACGAAATTTCGATTTTTGAAGAAAATAGATCAAAGCATTATTAAGATATTCATAACTTTGACAAGAATAAAGATATTCTAACTTAATAGGGGGTCATTATTTTCGTTTCTTAATGTACTTTTCTAAAAAAATTCAAAATTGAGAAAAAAAAATGAATGCTTTTTTTGCCCTTTTTACTCAAAAAATTGGATTTTCTTTCTATGGAACTTTTTCTAATTTATTTCAAAAAAATCCTCAAAAATCAACGTTAAAAACACAATTTTGAGCTATTATCGAAGATAGGATTCAAATAACTTCTAATTAAAAAAAAATTCGAGTTTTATTTTGTTCTGAGATCACGATAGTTGTTTTAAATAGCGGAAATTGAAAAAAATTATCCCTTCGAAGTACTTACACTGTAAAATATAATAATTTACACTAAAATTGATATTAAATGATTGAATTAAGGTGCAATGACTACTTAAATGAGGATTGTAAGAACCATACACGGGAAGACAGAATCTACAGTGAAGAACTAAGGAAGCGAAGCGGGATAAAAGATATAGTTGAATGGGTTAATGATCGAAGGCGATAGTGGGCCGAACATTTGGAAAGAATGTCTGACGGCCGTCTCCCGAATATCGTTCTGCATAACCGTAGCGTCAAGGGGGTACAGGAGCAGGGGCAGACCAAAGAAAAGATGGAAGGAAAGCTACGACCCCGAAGGATGAAACAAACTGGAAGAACAGACACGTGTGTCTATTTGAAAGATTATGGAAGTTCTATCACCAAATGTATTTTCTTAGGATTTTTTTGAAATTTAGATAGATTATTATTTAAAAGATTCTGCATCGATTGGTGGCAGAACGAAATTTATGAACAATATAGTTCCGGAGATATTAAATTCCAAAGATAGAGTTTTTCAGTTATACATTGCACTATACGGGATACCAGAAAGTTTATAAAATATATAATTATAATTAAAAAAATCATCTTACGATTGTTATAAAAATTAAACCAACATTAAACAATAACTAATAAAAAATTTTCCTGAGGGGACGAATCTCTCTGATATGTAAAGTAAAAATATTTCTACTAAAATCTTAAGGCGGATTCACATGGAGTCGTGAAACGGGCGAGAGCACTACTCATAGGCCAGCAGGTCGTGTTCACTACCTCGTCTGAACTATCGGTAGTAAGAGTATAGGTCATGCTCGCCTTCGAATAGGCGAGTCGTTATCTTTCCGATTGGTTGGAAAGACCACGACCGTTTCATTCGTATTCCTACCGAAGAGCTGACAACATGTCGGTATATAATATGTTCAGGTGATTAAGTTCGTAGAATTATATAACGAAAAATAATGTTTTTTGAAAATAAATTCAGAACATTACAAAAACCGAGATTACAAGAAATAAGTAGTGAAATGAGCAGTTTTTGTTATTGGTGAAGTCGCTAGAAATCTTAAAGTAGCCTGAAGTTTTGATTCTGCTGGAATTGGTCTTCTCATATGGGTGTCTTTTTTCTAAATTGTTGATTTCACTTTATTAAGCAAAAACCAAAACAGACTTCGATCTTTCCTAAAAAAGTTTCTGTAGCTGTTTTGATCTTCTAAGGATAACTCCCTGCAAATACTACTGGTGGCACCGAGTATATTCCGCCTCTTTACCCAGTTACACGCCTCTTTTTTTAATGTTTGAGTTTAATTCAAATGATTTTTTAATTCATTTATTAATAGTTCGCAAACAACTTTCGCAGCTTCACGTTCTGCCATGATTGAACAACTGGCGAAAAATTAACGACCAACCTGAGCACTTGTTTCGTGTGAACTGGGAAAGGTCGTGGATTACTGTGTTAATAAGCAAGTCGTAGTGCATGCGCCAATCAAGTAGTGCTTTCGCCAGGTTCAAAACTCCGTGTAACCCGCCTTTAGATTCGTTACTAAATAAAATTAAATTCATTTCTTGATTAGTTATAATTATATTTAATTTAATCAACATTTCTTTTGCACTTAAGGAGAATCAGGTGCTACAATTGGCGAGGTGCCTGGACCAAGTGCATCTACTCTTGCACCTACAACTCCACGCATAGATATTTCTCGTGCAAGTAGCTCTAGTCATCACGACAGCAATAGTTCTCCGGAAAGGGAACTTTTTGCAGGTTATTAAAAACATTTTAAGAATGAAATATTTTTACAAAATAAAATTATTTATTAAATATCCTAAATGACTTTGTAGCAGATGGTGGAGTCAAACTAGGATTAGGTTTTAAAGAAGAAGGAGCTGCTGATTTACGTTCAAGCACCGAGGAACTTGCTTATCATGGAGAGCCTAGTCCCAAGGAGGGAAGGAGGAAATCTCAAATCTCTCAGGTAACTAAAATATTTCCTAAATTAATAAATTATAAATATATAAAATTTCTTTTCCTTCTTATTTGGTCTATTTTTTTCTCAGAGTTCGCAACTTGATCCTAGTGCTGCAGCTTCCCTATCAGGTGCTGGTCCTGATCGCAAAGATTCTGGATGTTCAGATACAGGATTACTCTGTATATCAGGACGAACAAGTCGTTTATCAAGTGTCGGCTCAGCTTCATCAGGAAGGAGCCCATCACCCCATAAAATGCTTCTTGAAACTTCATTTTGTGGAAGCAAACCTATTCCTTCAAGAAGTGTTGACGTTGATTCGCCGACACGCGAGCGAGTATTATTATCCAGAGAAACTGATCCTACAAAAGCTGTACTTGCGGAAGAATCCTCATGTTCACATTCACCACCTCAAAAACCAATTACCCTTCAATTACATTCTGATTCTCGAAGTCGACCTGTTCAGAGTTTTACTCAACTTGTAAAACCTACTGTTAACGAACCAGGTATTGATCTGAGTACTATTTTTCGTACATTCTTAAAAGTTTTTTTTTTCAAGAAATTTTGATTTATTTAAAGAGAATTAAAAGAAAGGATTATAAGGTAATCATTGATTATTTTAGATCATTATTATATTTAAGTTGAATTACCCAGCGCTTAGCCAGTGCTCTTCTTTCTTCTCTATGTGAAAAAAAAATTGACACGTTCTGATGTGGCCATCCACTTGACATTACCATACACTTCTGATTGAATTTGGTACAAGGGCCTATATTTTCATTTTTTGACCCTACAACTACCCTCCCCATTTCGGAAGGTTAGTTTTTGAATTTTTAGACTTATGGGGGCCCACGGATAATGTACGTAGCTACAAAATTTGGTTGAGTTTGGTACAAGGGCCTATATTTTCATTTTTTGACCCCTCCCCTCCCCCACCATTTTGGGCGGTTTTGTTATTGCATTTTTACTGTTCTGGGGGTCCACTGATTATGTATTCAAAATTTGGTTGAGTTTGCTCAAATGGCCTAAATTTTTATTGTTTGACCCCCCCCCACTAATTTTGCTTCCATAAATTTTTTCTCGTTATTATAGGTTTATTTTTATAGTATATTTCATTTTTCTTGTTTTTTACTCTGCCATGCAGGGTATGATCAAGTATTGTAATTGTGCATGAAAAAGTGGTTTTTTTCCTTCTTTTTTTCGAAATATCTCAAAAACGGCTGAAACTATTTTAATTAAAAAAATTGAGCGAAACCATGGCATTTCGCTCTATAAAAAAGCTTTAATAAGTGAACATCGAAAAAATTATATTTTTCGAGATAATAATTGTTTTGTCAAAATGTCTGTTGTCTCGTTGTCTGTCTAGTTGTCTGGTTGTCTGTGCGTTACCAAATTTCCTCGTAGTTCTGGTCCATTGAGATTAAGAGCTGATTAGATTTTGGTGCATATCGACCCAAAATTAATGGAGTGGAGGTTAAAAATAAAAATCTAGGCCATTTGAGCAAACTTCAACCAAATTTTTGTATACATAATCAGTGGACCCTCAGAAGTCTAAAAATGCAAAAACCAACCGCCATAAAAGGGGGTGTAGGGTCAAAAAATGAAAATCTTGTCCATTTACCAAACTCAACCAAATTTTGTACACATAATCAGTGTGACCCCAGAAGTATAAAAATGCAAAAACTAACCTCTCCCCCACATGATTATAAATCATTTTAGGGCCAGGTTGTATGGTAAAGTCAAGTGGATGTTCACATCAGAACACGTCAGCTTTTTTAGTTTCGAAAATATTATAATTTTAAATTTTAACCCCTCCACCCCTTAATTTTGGGTCGATATGCACCAAAATCTAACCAGCTCTTAATCCCAATGCACCAAAACTACGTGCGAAATTTGGTTTTGATATTCAAACTAGTTTTTGAGCTATCTCTTCCATTACAATTTGGTAACGCACTCACTAACATACTAACAGGCATTTTGACAAAACAGTTATTATCTCGAAAAATATAATTTTTTCGATGTTCACTTATAAAAGCTTATTTTGAGACCGAAATGCCAAGGTTTCGTCCAATTTTTTCAATCAAAATAGTTTCAGCCGTTTTTGAGATATTTCGAAAAAACGAAGCAAAAAAAAACACTTTTTTCATGCACGATTACAATACTTGAACCATACCCTATATGGTATAGTAATAATACAATATTTCAAAATTTAATAAAATATAAAAATATATTAGATACAAAAAAATAAAATATTTTTTCTTGTAATATTTAATTTAACCCTTTAACTACGGGTATTACTACTAATCCACATACTAAAATTTTGTCCAGACGCAGGTGTGGATTGTAAGCGCATTGTTGATTTTTGCTTGGCTGTGGGTTATATACCACTAAATTTTACCCGGGTTAAGCTGTATTCGTATAAAGGCTATTTATCTATTAAGGCCTCCTTTTTAACAAAATTTAAACTTTCTTGTTTTCGAGCTTGAAATTTAATAATTTTCATTTTTATTAGTCTCATGAAATATTCTCTACTCATTTAAATAAGGACCAATCATCTTAGTAATTATTAATTTCCTTTAATGCTTGGATTTGAGTTTAAAATTTCATGTACTTTGGATTCACCATTTTTAAGATATTGCTATTTATTTATACACTAGAAAATGGGATTCATTCTACTTCCAATTTCACCCCTTGAAATTTAAAATGTTCTCATTATTTCATAGAACTGTACACTTATCGGGCCCTCACTCATACTAGATACCTAGGTGTCCGCAGACAATTTTCCAGGGAGGCGTGAGGCTAAAAAATAAATAATTACATCCAAGGGGTGTACCGCGATTGGAAATAAGTGTATACTTCTTTGGAATTATGTGGAATTATTTTAGAAAATGCCCCTTCATCTATTCTCTATTACTTAGAAATAAAAGTGGAAGAAGGTAAAAAAAAGTGGAAGTAGGTGTACACGATATTAGGTCGCGGTTCACCCCTGGATTACATGAATCGATAATTCAAAAACAGAAAGTTTTAGAAAGGTCGTTCTGATTGCAAAGTATTTATGTTTTCATTTGTAAGAATTGATTAGATTTTGGAATGCTTTTTAGCTTTAGATATTTCCACTCAAAAAAAAGATATTTTTTTATTATTTTTTTGTTTTCCCTGCAAAGGCATAACAGGACGTGTTTAAAAATGAACTTTGAATATTAAATATAAAGTTTTTGTGCCGAGAGTAGCAGAATTTTTATATATTGAAGGAGACAATAAAAAAGTGTGTCTTCTGCTGGAATTATAAATTTTATTTATTTAAAACGATTCTATAGTTTCGAGGGCTTTGCCCTCTTCATCAGTCTATTACAATGAATTCATAGGAATTAATTTATGAAAAGCCCTCGAAACTATAGTCTCGTTGTAAATAAATAAAATTTATAATTCCAGCAGAAGACACACTCTTTTATTGTCTCCTTCAAGAACTTTGAATAGTTTATTACATTTAGCCCTTAACATAAGTTTTCCAATATTTTCAGAAAGTAAATATTTGAATTTCGAAGGGATTATAGTTATTTCTAGTAGGGTATTTTATATAGATATAGAAAATTATAATTTTGTCAAAGAAACTCGAAAAAATTTCTTTTTGCTCCCATGAATTTTAGGTGAAAGTTGATTCCACCTTTTCATCTGTTTTCCAATTTTTTTAGAAAATTAATATTTGAATTTCGAAGGGATTATAGTTATTTCTAGTAGGGTATTTTATATAGATATAGAAAATTATAATTTTGTCAAAGAAACTCGAAAAAAATTTCTTTTTGCTCCCATGAATTTTAGGTGAAAGTTGATTCCCACATTTTCATCTGTTTTCCAATTTTTTTTAGAAAATTAATATTTGAATTTCGAAGGGATTATAGTTATTTCTAGTAGGGTATTTTATATAGATATAGAAAATTATAATTTTGTCAAAGAAACTCGAAAAAAAATTTCTTTTTGCTCCCATGAATTTTAGGTGAAAGTTGATTCCCACCTTTTCATCTGTTTTCCAATTTTTTTAGAAAATTAATATTTGAATTTCGAAGGGATTATAGTTATTTCTAGTAGGGTATTTTATATAGATATAGAAAATTATAATTTTGTCAAAGAAACTCGAAAAAAATTTCTTTTTGCTCCCATGAATTTTAGGTGAAAGTTGATTCCCACATTTTCATCTGTTTTCCAATTTTTTTAGAAAATTAATATTTGAATTTCGAAGGGATTATAGTTATTTCTAGTAGGGTATTTTATATAGATATAGAAAATTATAATTTTGTCAAAGAAACTCGAAAAAAAATTTCTTTTTGCTCCCATGAATTTTAGGTGAAAGTTGATTCCCACATTTTCATCTGTTTTCCAATTTTTTTTAGAAAATTAATATTTGAATTTCGAAGGGATTATAGTTATTTCTAGTAGGGTATTTTATATAGATATAGAAAATTATAATTTTGTCAAAGAAACTCGAAAAAAATTTCTTTTTGCTCCCATGAATTTTAGGTGAAAGTTGATTCCCACCTTTTCATCTGTTTTCCAATTTTTTTTAGAAAATTAATATTTGAATTTCGAAGGGATTATAGTTATTTCTAGTAGGGTATTTTATATAGATATAGAAAATTATAATTTTGTCAAAGAAACTCGAAAAAAAATTTCTTTTTGCTCCCATGAATTTTAGGTGAAAGTTGATTCCCACATTTTCATCTGTTTTCCAATTTTTTTTAGAAAATTAATATTTGAATTTCGAAGGGATTATAGTTATTTCTAGTAGGGTATTTTATATAGATATAGAAAATTATAATTTTGTCAAAGAAACTCGAAAAAAATTTCTTTTTGCTCCCATGAATTTTAGGTGAAAGTTGATTCCCACCTTTTCATCTGTTTTCCAATTTTTTTAGAAAATTAATATTTGAATTTCGAAGGGATTATAGTTATTTCTAGTAGGGTATTTTAAATTTCAATTTGAATTTCAAATATTAATTTTCTAAAAAAATTAAAAAGCATTGATGATAAGGGAGTGCCCTTATCAACTTTCACTTAAATTTCAAGGGTCCAAAAAGAAACTTTTCCTATATCTATATAAAATAATCTACTAGAAATAAGTATAATCCCTTCGAAATTCAAATATTTATGTTTTAAAAAAATTGGAAAACTGATGATAAGGGACCATCAACTCTCAGCTAAAATTTAAAGGTACAAAAAGAAACTTTTGACGAAATTATAATTTCCTATATCTATGTTACTCTATTAGAAATAAGTATAATCCCTTCGAATATCAAATATTTTTCTAAAAAAATTGTGAAACTGATGATAGGGGGAGCCCTATCATCTTTAACCTAAAATTCAAGGGAGCAAAAATAAATTTTTTGCGAATTTCTTTGACGAAATTATAATTTTCTAAATCTATATAAAATACCCTACTAGATATAACTATAATCCCTTCGAAATTCAAATATTTATTTTTTAATATAATTGGGAAACTGATAAGGAGGGACCCATATCATCTTTCACCTAAAATTCAAGGGAGCAAAAATAATTTTTTTTCGAGTTTCTTTGACGAAATTATAATTTCCTATATGTATATTAAATACTCTCATAGTAATGACTATGGCTGTGTGAATATAATGGGAGAAAATTCATTAACCCAAAATTGTGGGAAGGGGGAAATGTATTTGTATTTCATTTTAAATTTAATATACTTACGAGGAGTTATTTGCCAAAGTCATGTGAATAGTCACAAGAGGTTATTTTTTACTTTACCATAGAGCATACAGGGTATGGTCAAGTATTAAAATTGTGCATGAAAAAATTTGTTTTTTTATTCTTTTATTTGAAATATCTCAAAAACGGCTGAAACTATTTTGATTAAAAAAATTAGGCGAAACCATGGCATTTCTATCTATAAATAAACTGCAACGGATCGTTGCTAAACTTTATCCAAATTCATTTGAAATATTAATATGTTTGTTCCTTTATTATTAATCAGATATCACTTGCAATTTGTAGTTCATATTGAAATTAATTCAAAAAATAATTCTCATTTAAGAGTCGAGGAATAACCATTCTACATTGGATTTTTGACGTTTCGGTTTTTATTGGTAACCATTGCTGAAGACATAGAGGAATCGACTTAAAATCAAAAATAGCGATTGATTCTCATCTAATACTTGAGGAATAACACACACACACACACTATACTACATACTGCTTTGATGGAGGTCTGGGAGCAGAGTTGCGAGCAACCGGAAAGCTCATTACCAACCATATTACTTTGACTAACTTGTTTAAGACAAGTGACTTTGATGATGGATTTATGATCCATAATCGGTTTGTTTTGCGACCGCGGTGAGAGTTACTTAGCCGCCCTGAAGGGACGTTTCCGTGTGTTACCGCGAGGAGGTGAACTCTCGATTCCTCTCGTATTTTACTTATATACTAGGGTTTTGTTGATTAGGTTATCAGCTTATAATCTAGTGGAAAGTATCTATACTACGTTGCTAATTTTCTATGTTAAATAGTTAACTATTTGTTAGTTTTTATTTCTATTTGTGTGTGTTCTAACCCTATTGGTTAGAATTTCTACTTGCCCAGAGTAGCAATAGTGCTGCTCTAAGATGCTTAATCTAGGTTAATCTTATATATATATATTAGCATGCTTGAAGGGGCCGGGACTTTGCAGTCCCCGCCCCTTGTTGGTCTGGTCAGAATAGTTGGTCAGGCCCACTTAATTATAAGAGTGAGAGAGAAGGAGCGGATAGGAGGCATTGTATTTCTAATGCCGTTTGTCCTTAGTCTTCTATTCTGTGTTTTCAAAAGCGTCTGGAGTGAGGCTCCTTAGTTGTTGTATTATGAGTCTGCGGTGGGGGAAGGCCAGTCCAGCGAAGGTTTTGAATTTACTGAATAGATCGCTTGATTCTATTAATTTTGGAAGGTTGTTCCGAAAGTTTTCATTAGCTAGTTCAGGGTATCTGAGATCCGTGTAGAGCGGGCATTCGAAGAGAATGTGCTCGACAGTTTCTTCAGTGTTTGAACATTGAGGGCAGTTTGGACTGGGTGTGTCTGCCGCGCCCCTCGCGTGAAGCGTGCCATTTATTGACCCGTAACCGCTGAGGAGGAATAGCGTGAACATGTCGGGATTATACCATTTAGGCATATTCCCGTAGTTGACACGTGGAAAGAATCGCTTGGTAAGGTGACCTGTGTCACCTGACTCCCACTCCTCTTGCCATTGTCTGCCTATTTCGAGATCTAGTTTTGTATATTCGCGTTCGACACGGTAGTCTTCCATGGATTCATGTTGTATGAATTCATATCGTCCTAACGTGGCGTTGATGTTTTTTCGGATTTTGTGTTTTGCTGCTAGTTTTTTTATTTCTAGTCGGAGTGGAGCAGCACCTGCTAATACCCGAAGCGCTGCTGTTGACACAGTTCTGCATGCTCTTATTGAGCCAAGAAGAATGGTTCGATCGATCGCATTCATTGCGTTGTTTAGTGATACTTGCTCAGGATTTTGAGCAATAACGACAGCTCCATATGTAGCAATTGGAAGGTAGAGACTTTTCCAATACAGGGCGACTGTTTTTTGATTAAGACCCCATTTGTGTCGTGCGATTGATTTAATGCTATTGGAAAGTGAGTTGATGTTTTCCTTTACTTTTTTGAAATGTGGAATAAATGTCAGATCTTCGTCCAGCCAGATTCCCAAATATTTGGCTTCTTTTTTGAACTGTATGTTTTTATCGTTGATTTTAATAATGATTCTGTTATTGAATTTAAGCGTGTGGAAAAAGAGGATTCCTATTGATTTTTCCTCTGCGAGTTGTAGGCCACTATTTTGGCACCAATTTTGGGTTACGGTAATGGCTGTGTTGGCTTTACTAATCAGGTCGTCTCGCGATTTCCCGTAAATTATCAGGGCTAGATCGTCTGCATACGCGGTGGCGTGTATGCCTTCGGATTCAAGCTCTGTCAATTTGTCGAGGAGCTCATCCATGACCCAATTCCAGGCCAAGGGGCCCATAATTGAGCCCTGGGGGCATCCTCTTTCCATTGTGGCTTCGTTATTAGTGTCCCCAAGTTTCAATATCATTCTACGATTAGTGAAGTATGATTTTACTGTTTCGTATAGCGTACTGGATATGTTTGCTTTTGACAACCTTCGAAAGATAGCGCTCCAGGATACATTGTCGAATGCTCCTTTTACGTCTAGGAACAGTCCCATGGTGTGGACCGTTTCCTGATTTTTTTTTGTGGGGATATTTTTGTTTTTTTGCTGTTTTTGGTTTGCTCTGATGAGCTTAGTGATTCGCAAGAGGGCATCATCAGTTGATAGTCCCTTTTTAAATCCCATCTGACTGCTATTTTCCAGATTCATATTATTATAATCAGTCTGTATTCGTCCGAGGAGTATTCTTTCGAATAGCTTCCCGATTGAAGGTAGCAGTGAGATGGGTCTGTAAGAGCCCAGATTGTTGGGGTCTCTGTTGCCACTTTTTAGTAAAATTTTGAGTTCTGCCACCTTCCATGGATTTGGAAAGGTTCTATTTTCTAGGCAGTTGTTGAAAATGTTGATGAGGATTTCGGGTTTTAGTTCGAAAATTTTCGCGAGAATTTCTGGATATATTCCGTCTATACCTGGAGCGGTCTTTTTCCGCATCTTGAGGATCGAGTTTTTAATTTCGTCCCTCACGATGGGTGGTTCCAAGTTGTCATTCGCATAGTCATCCGACGTGGTTTGCTCTTGCGAACTGGGAACCATTTTGGTTAGCATTTTGTTTCCTAGTTCGTCGAGTTTAGTGATTCCGTCTGCCCCGTGGTAGACGCAGTCACTTGTTATTTTGTTTCGTATGATTTTATATGGAAGTCCCCAGGGGTCTCTATTTCCCTCAACCGTGACAAAGTCCTGCCAGCATTTGGCTTTTGAATTTTTTATTAGTCGCGTATATTTATTCCGAATTTTTTTGTATTCGTTTATCATCCTATCTAGTGTAGGACAGGGACCGAATCGCCTTTTGGTGTTACTAATGTTTTTTGACTGTTGGTTCACTCGTTGTCTTAGGAGTGTTAATTCCTCTGACCACCAGGGAACCTTGCGGTTGAAGTGTTTTTGTTTTTTAATTGCTATTTCGCAGGTTTCGTTAATTTTGAGGTTTAGAATCTCGGCGGCCCTATTCGGAGGGTCGGATTGTAATTTTGTGAGTGATTGTGTCTCAAAGTAGGTGTTGAGGCCACATTCAAATAGATCCCATTGAGCAGTTTTTAGATTATATCTACTGCTCGCGTATTCGGTAAGTGATGACTGGTCTTTTTCGGACCAGATTTCGAAGGTTATAGAGTTGTGATCTGAAATTGTAAGGTTATCAATCACTTTCCAATTATGTATAGATTTTGCGAAATTTTGTGTTGATAGGGTCGCATCTATATAAGATGATCCCCGTGTTGCGCTAAAGGTTGGTGGGAAGCCTGGTTTGTTTAAGACTGCCAGGTCGTGTTGATTGATGAAAATTTCTATATTTTCACCATGTATGTCGGAATTTGGTGAGTGCCAGAATACTGATTTCGCATTAAAGTCTGCACAAATTAGCACTTTTTCGTTGGTGCCAATTTTTGTGAGTTGGACTTCAATGAGATTCAGCAGTTCTGATCGCATTTCGAAAGAGTAACTGTGTTGGAAGTACGCGTTTATGACATAGAAGCTCATTCCCGGGAGACTGAGCTGCACCGCAAGAACATGCTCGCTCCCACCACAGTCTATGTATAGTGGTATAATTTTTTTGTTTTTGATTATGATTCCTACCTTTGGGTTTTCTCCGGGGGGATTATTATTTTGTCCGATAATTCGGTGTATGCCGAGAGTTTATTTTTGTTTTTGTTGCTTATGTTGGGTTCCTGGAGGAGGACAATGTCGACCCCTGTATTGGTCTGATGTCTAACTTCCGCCGCTACTGTTTTGGATCTCTGTGCGTTTAGTTGAATAACTTTCAACTTTAGCAGCTGGTTCGGTTCTTTTTGGGTGTGTATATTCATGGATATTTTTGGTAATTAGTTTTCCTGACGTTTATTTTAGTTGCGTTTAGGTAGACCGGGCAGATCTCGTGACGGACTGAATGGGAGTTGTTTTTATTTTGTCTCGTGCAGTTTATACACTTGGGGGGCTTGAGTTTAGAGGGGCATTCCTGATTCCTGTGTCCTCTTGAGGCGCAGTGGGCACAGGTTTCCTCTGTATCGCGGCAGTGTTTTGCTAAATGTCCGAATCTCTGACATTTAAAACATCTTTTGATGTTTGTATAGTCATGGATTTTGCATGCTAGGTGGAGAACGAAGATGTAGTTTACTTTTAGTAATTTCTCTCTTAACTCTGGGTTGACATTGATTACCCAATGGCACACAGTCTGGTCCCTTTTGCCTGTTTTGTAAACAGGTTCGAAATTTTCTTGTGTTAGGCCCAGATTGGGGTTTTGTTGTATAATGGTTTCGGTGAGTTCTTCGCCATTGAATTCCGCTGGGGTATTTAATAGTATCATCCTTGGTTTGATTTCTTTGGGTGATCTTATTTTGCCTAGTTCCTTGAGTTTGGGGGTCAGATTTTTTATTTTTTTAGCTTGGTCTGGGGTGTTAGTCACGATGACTATTTTCCCGTCGGTTTGCTTGAGGGATTTTATTTGGAGGCCATTTTCTGCTGGTTTTATAAAGTTTATTATTGCTTTTTTTGGCTCGGATGAATTTTTGAGATCATCGCTCATTTCTATGACAACGACTCTTTCGGAGCCGTTGTTTTTCGATGAGCGTTTGATCTCATTTTTTATGGCTGTGTTTACTATTTTTTTACTGTCTGTTTGGGCGGTCCTGGGAGTGGCCATTGTGCTGGAGTTGGTTTACTAACCAGCCCGGGGCCGGTTGGTTTTGTATTTATCTTTGCACTGATGATATCACTTGCCTTGGGTTTTCCCATGCATGTTTCGGTCATTTCCTTGAAGAGTTCTCCCAATGAGTTCAGAACTAGAGTCATGGACGGGCCTTTATCGTTTTCTAATTGGGATGCTAGCTTTTGAGCTAGCACGTATTTTTCTTGGGCCTCTCTCAGTATTTCTGGGAGGTCTCGTGGGGGCTTGCAGGGGCACGGGCAGCCGCATATTTTAATCTGAGGAGTTTTTGGCCAGATTACTGCTTCTATGCGTGCTGGCCTTGAAGAATCTGTTGATTTATTGCTATTTTTATTTTCATTATTATTTTCGGAGGGGGTTTTGTTGTGGTAACTGAGCTGGCTTGAGATGTTTGATCTAGGCTGGGCTTGTTGGTCACCGCAGACTCCGAATTAATGATTGTTATGCTGGGGTCAGTTTTGGTGTTTTTGTTATGTTCGTTTAGGTTCACTTCTGAGCCTGTTGAACTTGAAGATGAGGATGAGGATTCATTGTGTGAATTTTCATACGAATTGTTCGGGTCCTGCTTTTTGATTGCTAAGTCGTGATTTTTATTTTTGGAAGACGTGGCATGCCTGGACCTTGTCACTGGGGCAGGGGCAGGGCTGGGTGTTTTAATGTTTGTCTTTGCTCTGTCTGTGTCATTTCTCTTTACAGTGTTAGTCTTTTTCCCTGTCACTTGTATAAATTTTTCTGGTTTAGTTCTTTCTTGACCGGACATTTTGTCTTCTCTCTCCTATACTAATAGTTATAATAATAAAACTAATAATGAAGGTAGTGAAGGTATGTGTAATGGGGATAGTGAAGATGATTTGAAGCTCAAATCAGTGTCACCAAAACAGAAAGAAAAATAATGCTACAAAGATTACAAAAAATAATGTTACAAGATTACTATAAGTATCAGTTGGAGACTATGGCTGGAAGCGCCCTCTCGGGACAGCAGCACATATATAGTTTAAAATTATGAGAGAAGTATTTGTTTTGGTTTTCCAAATTGGCGCTCCTGGGTGTTTGCGCGTGAGCTGCCCTCTCGTGTCAGCGTCCTCAACCTACAGGCTTTGGAAATTTTTTTTTTAATCTAAAAATCTATTATATTAATTAAATTGAGGACAAATCAAATAAGAAATGGTACACCCCGTGAGGGGGGTAAAATTCCCTGTCTAATGCTATAGACCTTTCTCTCGAGAATTGAGTTTTAGGCTGTTTAACTATAAATTAAGACTTACTGGAAGCCTTTCGGCCTCCAGATTTAGGTTAAAAATATAAAAGTGCTATAAAAATCTGAATTTATTAAATAAAATCAAAATTTTTACGCAGAATACTTGCTGTTGCGATGCTGAGTAGACTGGATACTGGGTCCGCAATTATCCGTACAGAATTCCGCCGAAAATCGAAGAAAACTCGGGACACGATACGCACTTGAGGAATAACAATTCTACATTGAGCTTGAGTTGTTTACCAAAAAAGAATTTAGTCTTTTTGATTTTAAGTCGATTCTTCTACATTTTCAGTAGAGGTTTCCATTAATAGTCAAAACATCAAAAATGGAATTCAATAAGGTTATTCCTCTAGTATTAGATAAGAATCGATCGTTATTTTTGATTTTAAGTCGTTTCCTCCATGTCTTCAGCAATGGTTACCAATAATAATCGAAACGTCAAAAACCTAATGTAGAATTGTTATTCCTCAAGTATTAGATGAGAATCAATCGCTATTTTTGATTTTAAGTCGATTCCTCTATGTCTACAGCAATGGTTACCAATAAAAACCGAAATGTCAAAAATTCAATATAGAATGGTTATTCCTCAAGTATCAGATGAGAATCAATAGCTACTTTTGATTTTAACTCGATTCCTATATGTCTTCAGCAATGGTTACTAATAAAAACCGAAACGTCAAAAATCCAATATAGAATGGTTATTCCTCATTTATTAGATGAGAATCAATAGCTATTTTTTATTTTAAGTCGATTCCTCCATGTCTTCAGCAATGGTTACTAATAAAAACCGAAACGTCAAAAATCCAATATAGAATGATTATTCCTCAAGTACTAGATGAGAATCAATCGCTATTTTTGATTTAAAATCGATTTCTCTATGTCTTCAGCAATGGTTACTAATAAAAACCGAAACGTCAAAAATCCAATATAGAATGATTATTCCTCAAGTACTAGATGAGAATCAATCGCTATTTTTGGTTTAAAATCGATTTCTCTGTCTTCAGCAAAGGTAACGGATAAGAAAACAACGCAGTTGCTATGGTTACTCATAAAAATTCCTCCCAAATTTTTAGCATTTCACAGAGGGAAGCCTATCCATTCTTACTTAAGCAAGGCTAAATGAGCTATATTAAAACTTTCAAATGAATAAATTTTAAAAAATTAAAAAAATTAAAAAAGTACCATCTTACTCTAGAGTAAAGTACTTTAAAATATAATTTTACTAAAAACTTTATTTAACCTTTTTTGTGGTCCCCAGGGTACTTAATTAGGATATTAAATTTCATCAAAATTGGTTAAGTCATTTTCAAGATATTTAGAAAAAACTAAAAAAGTACTGAAATAAAGTACTAATGTTTGTGGGCCGATATGTACCAAAAACTAATCAGCGCTTCATTTTGTTAAACTAATGGTAGGTTTTCAATTTCATTTCAATCGGTGCAACGGTGTGGAAAAAATCGTAGGCCAAAAAAGCGATAACATACATCCATCCATACATACATACATACATACATCCGCACGCACTAAATGAAAAAATCGCACTTTTTGGCCTCTCGACGAGACCCCATGTAATTTTTGGCAAAACCGTCACATGCTAATATTCAACCTAATTGAATACTACAATTTGTGACTTTAATTGAGTCCATGGGTTCCGTAGTCTTTACCTGAGGACCCTTTGAAGCCACTCTTGCCCCGAGAGCGATTACAATACTTTACCCATGCTTTGCATTGGATAAAGTAAAAAAAGCTCTTATAAGTGAATATCAAAAAAATTATATTTTTCGAGATAATGGGTGTTTTGTCAAAATGTCTGTTAAGTTTGCTGTTATTCTGTTAGTTAGTATGAGCGTTACCAAATTTTAGTTGATGAGCTAGCTCAAAAACTAGTCTGAATATCAAATCGAAATTTCACATGTAGGTTTGGTGCATTGAGATTAAGAGCTGATTAGATTTTGAAGCTTATCGACACAAAATTAAGAGAAGGGGGGGGGGGGTGTTGAAAATTAATATTATAATGTAAAATTATGTGTATCTATTTGAGAATCCCTAAATTCAATGTAAACATATCTATTAAAATCTTTAATAAATGACCTAATTCATGTTCATAAAATTATAATATTTTCAAACTAAAAAAAACAAGAAAAAAAATCAAATATTCTATAAAATGAACCTATAATAACGAAAATATTTTTTTTTCTGGGGCCAAAATTGGGGGGTCGTGGGTGTCAAAAAATGAAAATCTTGACCCTTAGACCAAACTCAACCAAATTTTTTTACATAATCAGTGGCCCCAGAAAAATAAAACCGAAAAACTAACTTCCCAAAATGGGAAGTTTCGGGTAGGGGTATTAGGGTCAAAAAATGAAAATCTAGGCCCTTGGACCAAACTCAACCAGAAGTATATGGTAAAGTCAAGTGGATGGCTACATCAGAACGGGTCAATTTATTTAAAATAATACTACAAACTGTCTATCACTTAAGAAAAATGTTAAATGATGCCAATGAAATACTACTATATCTCTATCGAGTGATATACAAATCAATATCAATTAATTAGTATTTGTGATCCATAGTGCCTGAACCTGAAGTGATTGTGGTAGCTGAATGCTTTTCCGTTACAACGACAGCAACAACGAGTTCTCCATCACCCGCATCTCGCAAAACATCCTTAGCTAGTCTTGCTTCTCCGAAAACACCTACAGGAAGTAAAAGGCGACTGACAAATTTGTTACGGGAAGCAAGTGAAGGATTTAAAGAACGTAGTAGATCAAGAAGTAAAAGTAGAGAGAGAACGGCAAGCTTAGTTAGCGGAGGGTCTACTTCTTCAACATCGGAAACAAAAAAATCAGGTAAGATTTTTTCAATATTATTAATAGAGTAAAATCCCAGCGAATCTCAAGCCTAAGGTTTTTCTATAGGCGTGTACTTTAGTAGGTTAGAACGAATGTGTATTAACAGAAGCTTAGCCACGGGGGGGGGGTCGGACCGTAGGGATGAGTAACGAAAACGACAAACCGTTTCTTATGGCAAACTAACCGTAATTAAATATCTTTCATATGTTTAATCAAGAATTATGTTCTTTTTAAGTTTAATTTTTAAGTATCTTTTTAAGTCCAGTTAAATTATTCTCTAAAGAGCCCCTCGCGGGAAAGTTTTGAGGTAGTTTTGATTTCTTGATCCTTTATGTTTTTTGGTGTGTTGAATCCGAATCCGAGGTTTCCTAACAACATTTCGTGACGGAACGTTGTCAAAAATGCAAAAAATTTTTTTTTTAAAATCTCATTTTTTTGGCGATTTTTTGCTTATAACTTGAAAATTATCAATTTTTCGTAAATATTCTTCCTTTCCAAAATGCAGTTTCATAAAATTTCCTATAAATTATATCATTTAGGTTTTTTCTCCGGCCAACCGTTCGGGCTCAAGCGCTAGTTGAAAATTGGCGTATTTTTTCTGTTTCCGCTAATCTCAAAAACTTGCACTTTTTTCGATATTTTCCTATTTTGAACATGAAGGAGCACGTTTTCGACAAAGACCACTCTATACATTTTTAAACTAGATTCAAACACAGTTTCATCTTAATTGGATAATCGTATCTCGTGCCGCAATGAAAGTTAAGATTTGAAAAACTGCAATTTTTTCCTTTATAAAATGAAAATCACTCATCCTAGAAACTTGATTTCTGTCTCATAGTCTAGGAAATTTTGTTGACTTGAACTTGGACCACTTTTTTGTTAAAACTCTTAGATATACAGCATTTTCCATGATAAAATTTTGTTATCAAACCTCAGATTCGGATTAAGCACACCCAAAAACATAAAGGGTCGAAGAAATTACAACTACCTCAACGCTTTCCGGGTAAAAACACAATTAAACTGGACTAATTGTTTTAATAAAAAAAAATTCTCACTAAATATTTTGTATTTTTGGATTGACCCCCCCCCCCCATGAAAATTTTCTACGCCACTGTGTATTAAACATACTAAAAAAACTATCTTTGATACAATGACTTAGTTGGTCAACGTTTTTTCCCCTTTTAGGGGACTGTTATGTGCCACAGCCCCTCTGACCTAATGCTCATACGTTCTAACCTATTATAGTACACACCTATAGAAAAAATCTTAGGCTTGATACTACAATGTAGGTCTGGGCTCGCTAGAATCTTGGACTATAACTTTAAATAACAAAAAACAAAACACTTTATAATAAAAAATGAATGATAGATTCTAGGAAAAGTTCGACCAGTAAAGGGAGTGGTGGTGGTGGAGTTTTTGGACTATTCAAAAAAAAAAAAGAGAAACCTTCACCTCAAGATCCCTCAGCTACATCAGATTCTTCCAAACTCGATGCCATCGAGTTCACATTCCGCGATGCACAGTTATTACCTTCTGAATCCGTAATGTTACCAAATTTAGATACGGAACGTCTTCAAACCCGGATTATCGAACTAAATCCAAAATCGGGTGATGTAACTTCCCAAATTATTGAACTCAATCCACGATCGCCACGCTCCCCTCGTTCTCCCCATCAGGTAATATTAATTTTAAGTAAAATTGTCATTAATTTAAAAAATACTTTATATACAATTAATCCGTATAACACGACATTCCTTCAACCTAGTTTTTTGCTAAACAAGCTTCAAAAATTGGAAAAAATTCCCGTAAAATACGAGAAATTATGAGAGCTTTTAAGATCAGGGAAACTGAATTTTAAATTGTTTTAGGAATTTAAATTAATTTTGTTCGTAGAATATTAAATCTATTTTAATTCTTTCACTAGTTTCTTTTTTATTTTAAATATATATTCAAATATTCATACATATTAATATTATAAATTTACTATATAGGTACATTAGGTGTGGCCCTTATTTTGGATATTTTCGAATTTTTATCCTCCCAGGCACTCTCATGGATCGAAATGAATAATAATAAAAAAATATCCCTCAAGTTTCAATCTCTATCTCAATTTTAACCTGTGACCCACAGCTATGTAAGTTTCCCATCTAAATAGCATGGTGTTTTTGGCATTGAAAGATCAATCTTTTATTCCGGCCAAAGTATTGGTTCAAAAATTTTGAAACTCCGTTAACTTTATCCTTATAATAGTAGCTAACCCTCAAATTTTTTACAGATTTTTAGCTATTATAATTTTCAAGTTTATAACTTAGTAACGCTAAGATATAGCAATAATTTATCTATCTGTAATTCCAAAATTATAATTTCTAAAAAATTGTAGGTTTTCGAAATAAGCCCAATGCTAATTTTATCAAACACATATTGTGAGTTTTATTTCTGAATTGAAGGATTTGCTGCAAAAAGGAGGTAGCTCCAATTTTTTCAGTTTTTGGGAAACCAAAAAAAAAAAACGTTTAAAAAATTCAAAACGACGACAAAATTCAAAATGACGGGCAGCTCCATCTGTTGAGCAACGCTGGAAATAACGATTGGAGCTACATCCTTCTTGTACCAAACAAAAGCTTTTTTTTGCTCAAGATAGTGTTAATATCTCCCAACATCAATAGGATGAAGCTACCTCCTTTTTGCAGCAAACCCTTCAATTCTCTTTTTAAAGATAGTTACGAAATATTTAAATAAACTTATAAATTGATTAATTTATCGAATATTGCAGCTACAAGGAGAAGTAATAGAAATTGAAAGTGCCCAAATCATAGAACTAAAACCCCGGACGTTAAATGAACCATTTAAACCTCAAGTGGTACAACTTCAAAAGAAAATTAAACCTCCAAAGGAAGTGCCAACAGAAATAGTCATGTTAACAAGAGAGCCATACCGAGCTGGCCAACGGGAATACAGAGCTGCTGTGTCTCCAGAACCGGAACCGGAACCTCAATGTTCTTCTCAACATCAACCATCTTCCTCCCCAGCGTCCCCCATTCAACCCCCTTCTTTCGCTACAGCTTCAATAGAGCATCACAAAGTAAGGAAATATTTTAATAGTTTAATTAAATATTATTAATCTTTAACAATCTATCTATCTATATATTTAATCTTATTAACCGAGTAAAAATTGTATTTGTATATGTTGCAGTAAAAACCTGTTTTTTTGGTAAGAACGGGTTCTTACTAGTTAAAACGCATTTCGCTGAATACCTTTGTACCAACTAGAGTTTTCCGATGTTGGTTGAGTTTGGTTCAAAGGTCTAGAACAGTGATTCTCAACCTTTTTTTAACAATTTCAAAATTTGGCGGCACACTAACAATAAGATAAGTTTAAAAGAATTTTACTTATTACACTGTGTTACTGTGTAAAATAGTTCATGATAATAATTTTCAATGTAAAATAAAATAATATGTACTACAAAGACAATATAATGTTTATTCAGTAATTAATTACAAATTAATTATAAGAATGCATTTAATGCGAAATTTGAACTTGATGATTTTTGATAATTTCTTTTATATTTGGTCGTAAAAATGATAATGCCACTCTCATTTCGTCATCTACATTTAAAAGTCTCGATCATTTTTTCGTTTTTTTTATTGATTAATGCTGAAAATCCGAATTTCCACAAATAAGATGTAGAAAATTATAATAATATTTTTAAAGCTTTTTTGGCTCTTATGGGATAATCTCATCTAATGTTAATTCAAAATGAATTAATTGACTCTTCCGAATGTTTTAAAATTAAATCTCGATTATTACAAAGCGAAATTGGGAAGATTCTAGACCTTTGAACCAAACTTAACCAAGTTCAGTAAACTATAGTTGCCATAAAGCTATTCAGTGAAACGCGTTTTAACTAGTAAGAGCCTGTTCTTGCTAAAAACGTGTTTTTACTGCAACATATATATATTTATTTGTTATGGTATATTACTATTATTTCTAAAGCGGTTTGATCAATTTGATGAAACAAATTTTTTTTACCAATCCCAAGCATTTCTTATGTTTGAGGAAACTCATATTGATAGTTTTTTTTTATTAATTAAACCAATTAACCAATTGACAGGTTGGTCAAAGTTAGGTTGATGATCAACAAAACAGATGCCTTTTATCGAAATACAATAAGGCATAAGTATGCTTTTTGATTGGTTGGTGATAGATTAATTAAAAATAATATTGATAAAATTTTTTTTAGCTCTGCATCTAAAAAAGGATGATTTCTTTTATCCGCTAAGACTAAATTAAAATAAAAGTATGTATTGTAATACAGGATGTTTTTCTAAGACGTAAACATTAATACAAACGATACTGTGAGTTATAGATAGATTTAACCCCACAAAATCTCATTTGAATAAAAAGCACAGCTTTTGGTGGTCCTATATAATTTTATAATGTTTAATAATGGCTTTCTAAGATACTGTGCTGTTGGCATTTTTAGCGCAGACTGAGTGGACGATTTAGTACCGCCTGTAAAGTGATAGAGTATGCATTCGAATGGAACGTTCAGTTTTGCGGGTTGCTTCCACAGGCGCGGTAACTAACTAATGGCAAATAGTCCAATAGACATCTTTAAGGACCGGTTGTATGTCGCATTGTAAATACTTTTTAAAAGTAACAAAGGGTAGATGGTAGACCGACTGGTAAATGACCATATGCGTTGTACAAGCTTTTTAGATGTCTCAGTAAAATTTTTTGGCGAGTAAGAATTATTTTTATGTTGGCGTGAAAAAATCCCTAAAACGTCACTAAAATGTTTTTTTTTTTTTCAAATGTTACAAACCATGGTTTTGAAATTAGTGCCATTTTTAAAAAAAATCATTGTCAATCTAACCTCACCTGAGGCATTTGAAAATTTTATTATAATCATTTACCAAGTTTTTTATTACTTTATTTAGGATTTAGGGATTAAAATAAAAAAATTACACATGTATCAAAACAAAATTGGTGTTTGGTTTAAATTTTTTCGAAAATATAGTTTTATTATATTAGATTTCTAATTTAATTTAATTAAGTACTCGCTCTTGCATTAAAAAATTATTATAAATACTCTACAGTAAAATCTCTATAAAAAAGAAAAGAAAGCCCAAAATCTAATCCAACACATTGGAAATGCAAAAATATTAGCTGAAGAGCGAACTTGACGCTAGGCGTCAGAGCCACCTGGAGTGCAGAATATAAAAACTTTTGGTTACCATGGCTTTAGCAGACATCTACCGGTCCATCTCGGCGAGTAAACAAAACACAGGGTAATACCACTTGTTTTCTGAGAATTTTTTATTGTACAACGCACATTTGCGAAATCGGCCGGTCTACAAGCTGTTTACCATTACCAAGGAATTAACATAGCGACATACAATTGGCCTTAAGGCCAAGCGGCGAGTAGCCAAAACGTTTACGTTGGCGCGAGCCAAATCACGGAATTCACAGATTGAAGGCCAGACGCACAGGTTATCAATATAAATGGTCCAATTTATCAGACAGATCGTATAGCACAAGATAGCAAATTTAATTAATTCATATAGTATTAATGATTTAATAATTTGTCATTTTTTAATTTCCCACCATATATAGTTGAATTTAAATTGTCTTATATATATAAATATAATATATAAGGATTTTTTAAATATAAGTCATAATTTCTTATAGATGTAACATTTTATTCGGATTAAAAAACAAACAAAACAATAAATGAGCCGTTTATTTTGAAAGTGGTTTAAGTCCATTATTTGTTATTTTGAGATATTTGTATTTATATTTTTATAAATACATATATTTATATATATTTTGATGTATTTATTTTGACGAATTCATGATGATATTGTAATCCGTTGGCTATGATATTATAAATTTGATAAGAAGACATCTATGTCTAACTAAATCTGTCATTAACTCATTTTTTTCAAAATTGGAGTTAGGCCACTTTCAAAATAAACTGCTTAAATAAGATGATTACAATGAACTGGCTAAGGGGTCATTGTGATGGAAAAAGGTAAAATAAAAAAAAAATTGTTGTCTGTAAAGTCGGTTTACGGACGATAGTTTTACGTGATAACGCCATAAAGAAACATTGATGAAAAATTGCATACTTTAATGAATTGAATTGAATTATTATCACTGAATTATCATTATTTTGTATAATATAAAGAAGAAGTTAATTGAAAATTACAATTTTTTTAATATATATATTTCGGGCTATCAACCCATCTTCAGGAAATACAGAAAATAACTAATTCAACTTTTTGAATGCTAGGGTATATATATGTTTAGTGAACAGAGGAAAAAAATTTGTTTTCATTATTTAAATTATTTTAAAGGATAATCTCTCTTAGAGATGTAGACTATTGTATAGTGAAAATTTAGGTAGGGTAGGCTTTATTGACATTGGTATGGATAAATAAAAGAAAATGATAAGTTCATTGACTTTTGTCTATAGGCTGGGAATCTATTTTTTTGGGCTTAAGCAGTGGATGTCTTAATATTTTTGTTTTAAACTTCTTATAAAAATTTTTTTCTGCCTTCCTTTCATATAAAGAATCTATCATCCCCACTCCCATTAAGATCAATGAACTAGAGGTTAATTGTGATTGTTCTGATATATTAACTTGTTACCAGTGAAATGTAAAACGTCTTTTGGATATCAACTGTGCGTGTTTTTGTGACTTGGGGGAGTAGGTATTATAAATCTCATTACCACCATTAAAATAAGCTGATGTGTTCTGATGTGGCCATCCACTTGACTTTACCACACAACCTGGACCCTTACTTATATTTAATATTTAAAAAAATTATTAATAATCATGTAAGGCAAGGGGGTTAGTTTTTGCATTTTTAGCCTACTCTGGGCGCACTGATTATGTATACAAAATTTGGTTGAGTTTGGTACAAGGGCCTAGATTTTCATTTTTTGAACCTACACCCCCTCCCCCCATTTTGGAGGGTTAGTTTTTGCATTTTAGACTTTTGGGGTCCTACTGTTTATATATACAAAATTTGGTTGAGTTTAGTAAATGGCCAAGATATTCATTTTTTGACCCAAAGCCCCCCCCCCCCATTTTGGGCGGTTAGTTTTTGCATTTTTAGACTTCTGGGGTCCCACTGATTATGTATACAAAATTTGGTTGAGTTTGTTAAATGGACAAGATTTTCATTTTTTGACCCAATAGCCCCCTCTCCCATTTTGGGTGGTTAGTTTTTGCATTTTTAGACTTCTGGGGACCAGTGTTTATGTATACAAAATTTGGTTGAGTTTGCTCAAATGGCCTAGATTTTTTATTTTTAACCCCCCCTCCACACCCCTTAATTTTGGGTCGATGTGCACCAAAATATAATCAGCTCTTAATCTCAATGGACCAAAACTACGTGTGAAATTTGGTTTCGATATTCACACTAGTTTTTGTGCTAGCTCGTCCACAAAATTTGGTAACGCACAGACTAACGGACGGACGGACAGACAGACTAACAGACATTTTGACAAAACAATTATTATCCCAAAAAATATAATTTTTTCGATGTTCACTTATTAGAGCTTTTTTGTAGAGCAAAATACCATGGTTTCGCTCAATTTTTTTAATCAAAATAGTTTCAACCGTTTTTGAGATATTTTGAAAAAAAAGAAGGAAAAAACCCACTTTTTTCATGCACGATTAGAATACTTGACCATACCTATGATAAAATAAAAAAAAAAAATTATAAGAAGTTTAAAATAAAAATATTAAGGCATGCACTGATATTTTCCAGCCGACGTGCAGTGAAGAAGAGAATCGGTGTATCGGACGAAACGTGTTAAAAATATCGATTTACTTCCCCCTAAAATAAAGGTTTAAATAGGAGATAACTTTTTTTTTTTATCTTTTTACATCACTCTGACCCCTAGCCAATTTATTGTAATAAAATAGGGCCACTAATTTGAATATAATTAAGATGATATTGCCTGATTCTGAGTAATAAATCATAGAATTAAGACTATTTATTAAATATAAGATCAAAATAAATAATCAAATATCTTTTTATTAATTAATTACTAGGAATCCATTGATTTGATTTGATTTCTAAATTATTTTTCCTTATATATTTTATCTAGACCCCAGTTTCGATTGAAAAAGAACTTTCACTGGAAATCGCAACACAAACTGATGATTTCGAAACCATTATCACGGTTCTGCCTCTTAGTTCAACTATTTCTGCTACTCCTATCCTTGCTAGTGCCAGCAATAATTCCTCTGATTCTGAAGCTGATTATGTTAATACTGTGCCAATTCCAATCAAAACTGCATTATCGGGAAAAGAAAAAGAAGTAAGCAAAATAGTAGACCCTCAAAATGTGGAAGACGATGAACTAGAAACTGAACGAAGAGGTCTTTTTGGTCAACAAGACTCCTTAGAAGATGAATTACCTTTCGTTCCAACGACCCTTCCTCAAGAACGTTCTCGTGGAATTTGTCTCGTACCCTCTAAACAACGCCCATCCGAGGTAACAAGGATGTCAAAAAATATGGAATTAAACAATTGCACTGTTCGACAAAAATTGTACAAAAATTTCTCCACGTAAACCTAACAATAGATTCTAGTAGAGTTTTCTACGCTGATTATCATGCGATTTCCCGATTTTTTACAACACGTCAGAGTTTTGAGATATTATCGATCAAAATGACGGAAAGGGGCATTTTGACTTATTTTCGAGTCTCATTAGATATTAAACAGCAATATTTGAAATCAAAATATTTGTTGCCGTAGTAGAAAACAGCTTCCTCTTTGATTTTCAAATTACCACTTGTTTTTAGCTCAATTAGAACTCGAGTTATAACTAAAAGACTAAAAACTAATGTTTTTATTTATTATGAAAGATATTAATTTGCCGATGGTAATAGATTCAAATTTACAAGAAAATCATAAGTTGGTGTCATCTATTAAATACGCGTGTACATATGTCATAGATGTTCGCATCCTTTAGGTGAGCCAGATGGCCCGGATTGCTGTTACCGGCACTCGGGTTCGATTCCCGAGGGGTGAAGAACAACCCCTCTGACATATAATTAAAAATATTCCATTCCATCGGATTTAATAGATGTCACTAACTTGTGATTTTCTTGTTTTTATTTATGTTTATTATCTTTTCAAATCACGTAGTTTTAGTTTTTTAGATATAAGCTTTTAGATATGAGCTAAAAACAAATGGTAATTTGAAAATCAAAGAGGAAGCTGTTTTCTATTAGGTCAACAAAATATTTTGATTTCAAATATTGCTGTTTAATATTTAATGGGACTCGAAAATAGGTCAAAATGGTCTTTTTCGTAATTTTGACCGGTAATATCGCAAAACTCTGAAGTGTTGTAAAAAATTGGGAAATTGTATAATAATCATCATATAGGGCTCTACCGGAGTCCATTGTTGGATTTAAGGGGAGAAATTTCTTGTCGAATAGTGTTATTGATGAAAATTAGTATTCATAACAATTTTATGATTCAGGTTAAAACGTGTCCTGTGGAAAGACCGCGAAGTTGTACACCAATTAAGCCTGCACTTTTGGATGAGTTTGTTCAATTAGGGGGTTCCTCAACATCCCCTGGTTCAACAACGCCAGGCAATTTGAGTGGAGGGGTGGGCGCAGGTATCGGTAGTAGTGGCGGCGGCAGCGGAGGTAGCCACTCGCCTGCTTCCGATAAAATGAGAATTTTATTACCGGGGACAGAGGGTAGGCTAACCTCCGGTCGTCGCCAGTCCCGAGAACCTGCGCCTACCTGGTATGAATTTGCAGAACGAGGTCAGTGAAAAAAAACCATTTTTAATTTTAAGATTAAACGAGGGGTGATCCGCGATTGGAAGTAGGTGTACATCTCTTTGGAAGTATTTTGGAAGTACTTGGAAATATTTGAAAGTACTTGGAAATATTTGAAGGTACTTGGAAATATTTGGAAGTACTTGGAAATATTTGAAAGTGCTTGGAAATATTTGAAAGTGCTTGGAAATATTTGAAAGTGCTTGGAAATATTTGGAAGTACTTGGAAATATTTGGAAGTACAAGTGGAAGTAGGTGTACAGCATATTAGGTCGCGGTTCACCCCTCGAGATTAAATATTAAATATTTAACTAATTTTTTACTTTATTTTAATTAGCATAATTTTAGAAATATAAATATAAGTAAGAATTAAATCGATTTTAGTGACGTCATGACGATATACATATTTTAGGTGAAGGTACATATACTACAATAAAATGAAATTATGTATTATTTAATTTAAAAAATTAAGTTATCTTAAGGGAGTTTGGGACAGCTTATCTATCTGCTTGATCTTCGAAAAGATCTTTTGTTTTTCTGCAGAGCGACAACGTCTGTCTACTAAAAAAGCTTGAGTTTGGCATAAAAGAATTTAGTCTTTTTGATTTTAAGTCGATTCTTTCACGTTTTCAGTAGAGGTTGGCATTAATAGTCAAAACATCAAAAATGGAATGCAATAAGGTTATTCCTCTAGTATTAGATGAGAATCGATCGTTATTTTTGATTTTAAGTCGATTCCTCCATGTCTTCACCAATGGTTACCAATAATAACCGAAATGTCAAAAATCGAATGTAGAATGGTTATTCCTCGACTATTAAATGAGAATCGATCATTATTTTTGAATTAAAGTCAACATGAACTGCAAATTCCATGTGATATCTGATTAATAATAAAGGAATAAACATATTAATATTTTAAATGAGTTTGGATAAAGTTTAGCAACGATCCGTTACAGTTTATATTACATTTGGTTTCGCTTATTTTAACTTTCACATATATATTCTATTATATATCATGTAATGATATAGGATATAATGTTAAGTATTGCCTGACACTGAGTTCTTCTATCTAAGCTCGATAAAGGTTAGAATCAATACAGCAAGCTTTTGAAATCGGAACACCAGAAGTTGACATGAATGATTTTTCGTTTTTTTTTTATTTTCTCAAAAAACACGATTTTTTTAATATTGGTTTACCTACTTATCAAGTGTCATGAGTTATTTGTAGTGTATAAATTTTAATCCGATTGAAATAAACAAAGTAAGGGGGTGCTAATTATGAGTGTCGTAAAATAAATATTTTAACCATTCATATCTCGTCTTCGGTAAGTCGAAGAGCCTTGAAATTTGAAACTTAAGCTATCTAGAGCCTACATGAAGTACCACAAGATTGGCTAAAATACCGGAAGCACAAGTTTACTAAAAGATTTTTGGTATTTTTTTCAATTTTCCCTTTTTTCCGGTTTTGTCAAAACGGTTTGGAGAAACCCAAATTAAAGTAATTTGAATGAAGAAAATTGTTATGATGATTTCAAATAAGAGAGAAACTAATGTGAAAGTCGTGTGCTGTCCAAACCAGTTGATTTTTTTGGAAAGCTTGAGTTGTTTGCCATAAAAGAATTTAGTCTTTTTGATTTTAAGTCGATTCTTCTACATTTTCAGTAGAGGTTTCCATTAATAGTCAAAACATCAAAAATGGAATTCAATAAGGTTATTCCTCTAGTATTAGATAAGAATCGATCGTTATTTTTGATTTTAAGTCGTTTCCTCCATGTCTTCAGCAATGGTTACCAATAATAATCGAAACGTCAAAAACCTAATGTAGAATTGTTATTCCTCAAGTATTAGATGAGAATCGATGGCTATTTTTGATTTTAAGTCGATTCCTCTATGTCTTCAGCAATGGTTACCAATAAAAACCGAAACGTCAAAAATCCAATGTAGAATGGTTATTCCTCGACTCTTAAATGAGAATCATTTTTGAATTAATTTCAATATGAACTACAAATTGCAAGTGATATCTGATTAATAATAAAGGAACAAACATATTAATATTTCAAATGAATTTGGATAAAGTTTAGCAACGATCCGTTGCAGTTTATTTTAATATTGGTTTACCTACTTATCAAGTGTCATGAGTTATTTGCAGTGTATAAATTTTAATCCGATTGAAATAAACAAAGTATAAGGGGTGTTAATTATGAGTGTCGTAAAATAAATATTTTAACCATTCATATCTCGTCTTCGGTAAGTCGAAGAGCCTTGAAATTTGAAACTTAAGCTATCTAGAGCCTACATGAAGTACCACAAGATTGGCTAAAATACCGGAAGCACAAGTTTACTAAAAGATTTTTGGTATTTTTTTCAATTTTCCCTTTTTTCCGGTTTTGTCAAAACGGTTTGGAGAAACCCAAATTAAAGTAATTTCAATGAAGAAAATTGTTATGATGATTTCAAATAAGAGAGAAACTAATGTGAAAGTCGTGTGCTGTCCAAACCAGTTGATTTTTTTGGAAAATTGCTTCTAATATCTAAACAAAATTCGGTCATGCGGAAATGCTATAAAGAACAGCGTTTTTGTACCAATTCAATCAGTTTGTACATTTGAATTCACAAGTGAGCTCGAACATCCACTGGTAAAAAAAATCACTGCTATCTTTTTGTAATGTATGTATGCGTGACCATGCTTGAGTAAAGATTACGCATCCCATGTTCTCAGGCCATCGACAATCAGGTCTTTGTAATGCCGCTGGAAATTGCAACATGTCGTAATTTTGGTTTTCGGCCTCCTCATTTTAGTCGACAAAAAAACTATGCAAATATTAAATAAACAGGCACTAAAATAAAGAGTGTACAACGACATACTCTCTCGGAGGTAATAAAAACAATGCGGTAATATAAACTATAGTAGCTCGTTAAATTAAAAGATTCAAAAAGGGCTTATCAAAGATTTAATTTGAAATGTTTGTTTACATGCTCAAAGGAGCCACTGCCCTTTTAATGTTGTCAGCGATCACAAAAGTCTGTGATATTTTGAATATTGAAAGCCATGCCATCGAAAAACGTTTTTTTGTTTGTTTTTTTGTAATTAAGCAAGTGACTAAATTCCGAGGCGCTATTAGTAATTGGAAATTGCAGATACGCCAATTGGTGGTGAAAGCTTGAACTAGCACAATTGGGTCTTCTGACAGCTGATTGTTCAGTGTTTAAATGACATATAAACAAAAACCAATGTTTATTTATTCTTAAATTATGCATATGACAATTGTGACAGCGAGCCGATTGCGTTAGTTTCAATTTCTACCACATGGCGCCAACTCCTTACTTACCATTTACTAATAGTTAGCGAGGAAGTAATTGATTATTCTTATGGATAAATAGAGTTTGTTTCCCCCAATACTTTCTGGCAATAGATGTATTTAACGATAATATACGATAATAGCAGGCGCGGATCCAGACCTCTGTTTTTGGGGGGGGGTTGGGGGGGGGGGTCGCCGGTATATAAGATCTACTTTTGATCTTGGAAGTGTGTCGCGATCGAATTGTCCAAGCGGGGGGGGGGGGGTAGAGACGCCCCCCCCACATAGAACTTTTATTTTCTTCAATTTTAAAATTTTTATGTTATAAAAAAAAAATAATTAAATAAACATATAAAAAATATTGATCTCCAATGCTTTTGGGGGGGGGGGGGGTCGTCCCCATCGCCCCCCACCCTGGATCCGCGCATGGATAATAGTGTTATTGAGTTAAAGAAAATATCAAGTTATATTTATTATTAGTAGAATATTAAAAATAAAATTCTTATAGAGCTTTTGTTTTTCTTATAAAATCCTTATTATTAATGCATTAATAATAAAAAGATAATTATGCGTATAAAATAGAATTGTCATCCAAAAGCAAGATATTGGAAGAAAAATTTAAATAACTTGTCAAGAAAATTACAATTGTGTGTAAATACCTATAATGTCGTGTTGTTTTATGTATTTCGAAAAATAAACTAAGAGTCATAATACAATAATTACCAGCGTGAAAGTATTAACAACAATAACTTTTAAGGAGTTAGGTGTTGGTTCTAGGTGAAACATTTTAATATAATAATAAAACTTGATTTCAGAAAAATCATTTTTATCATCATCAATTCCTAATACATCATTTCCTGATGTAATGACCAAAAAATACAGATATTTTCAAAAAATATTGTTTTATTATTTATAGACTTGAGTTTTAAATCAACAAAAAATCAAAAATTATCAATAATAATTATAAATCAAAAGATTTGAGCATCTTTTTTTGAAAATAGTTGGAATGCTTTTCAAAAAATCAGCTCTGGTTAAAAAACCAATGTATATTTAAAATAGAAAGAATTTAATTTTTTAGGACAAATTCTTGGATTTTAGTAGAAATATTCTTTAATTGCGAAATCAGAGTGGATTCATCCCCCCAGGAGTCGAACCAGAAAACTAACAAGCTATCCGGGCAATCCGAGAATTTGTCCTGAAAAATTAAATTCTTTCTATTTTAAATAATAATTATATCGAGCAACAATAACACCTCAAACGACGTTACAAACGTTCGAATGATTATTGAAAAAATTCCAGAGTAAACAGCTCCCTAAAACGCAATCTTCTGCTGCTTCTGAAATATATATATATATATATATATATATATAATTAAAGTTTTGTCTGTACATTGGTCCAAATCACGCCGAATTTTGGTTGCACACGTTTCAAGCAAAGTTATGAAAGAAAACACCCTCAACAAAATTCCGTCTTTATGTATGTTTGCGTGGTTTCCGCGAAAAGCTGCTCACGATTCACATCAAAACGGCTGAAGGGATTATTATGAAATTTCATATTTGTATCAGATCTCTTCTAACTTAGGTTTTTAGCTATATAACGTTTTGATATTTTGAATGGGAGTGGAGGTGAGGGCTCATGAATTGGGGGTCCAGGGGGCGTGCCCCCTGGCTAGCAAGAGGGCCGCCGATGGCGGGCCTTGCAGCTAGTATATAATATAGTTATGTTGTTGGAGATCGTGACTGTGATAAATTTGTAGTGGGTTGAAGGAGTTATTCAGCCAAAGCAGGGATGGGCCGGGTCCAATAAAATTCCCCGAATAAAGACGTTTGGGTCTAAATTTATCCGGCCATCTTCAGTTTATTGGGAATTACACCACATATTGCATGTGATTGTTCCTGGTTTTTTTGTCAACAATAAGAAATTTAACTTCATATATTTAGTGTTGTACTGGTGGCCAAGATTCAGAGATGATAAACTGAAATTGGCCCAATAAACACAGGCCGAAACGTCTTTATTCTGGGAATTTTATTGTATCCGGTGGATCCTTGCTTTGACTGAATAACTCCTTCAACCCACTCCATAATTATGTTAATCCAGAAGCCAAATTATAAGAGAAAAAATATTTTTACAAGGCATTGGAGGCAGACGAAGCCTGTCTGTCTGCCATCCTCATTTCATATTGAATTCACGCAAAAAATGCTTATTAAAAATGTCCAAAACGTGGAGAAAAAACATTTTCAACTAAGATTCTCTTTCTGTCTGACTCTTCTGGCCATATGTCGGTTTTTCTGTGTGTCTGAGTTCCGATACCCATGATATAAGATTGAAGTAATTTTTGGAGACGGACTGATAAGTGAATTGAGTGGATATTTATGAGGCAGTCCAAGGTTCAAAACCCCGAAGAAGGAGGAAATAAACGTCCGAAACCTCGTTATTGAATAAAAAAGATAATTATAATTATCTCTCTTTTATGAACCTTGATCATCAAAATCCACTCTATTACTGATTTTAATTAAAAAAAAAAAATCATTTTTAGAAAAAATGGTAATAATTCTGTTAGGGAGACCTCTATTGATGATTAAGTTTATACGGATTCGCGGACGAACAGCTAATCCCTACATAAGCGGTTTAATATAATTGCAAACACGTATTCCTTAATTATCGGTCCACCTTGGGAAAACACGAGTATACCAGGTTGAGGGATTTGATTCCATAAACGTGTTTTTATAACCCTTTCCGGTACTATATAGTACTTGATTGCAGATTCGGATAGTTAAAAAATAATAACAAAAAACTTTCATAGACTATTATTAAAAATAAATAAGAGGAATTTTTGTGGAGAGTTCGATTCAGAAAATAATGATTAATAATCTTTAATTAAAATAATGAAATTATATTTAATTAACAAAGAACATTTATTATTTAAACAACAATAAGAAATGTATTATAAATTCTTTATAACAAAAAGTGAAATTCCAATTAAATAATAATTGTTTTGATACATATATTATAATCAGTACTTATCTTAAAATAAGATGTATAAATTTCCTCTATCAATTAATGAGGGAAGTTGTTAAACAAATATCCATTCAATACGGATGTTTCTTCTTCACCAAAAGCCAACTTTTAGATGATCTCGACAAAACAGAAGGTTCAAGATGTTGTCACAGCCTGGGTGTCTTGATGAGAGGGGGGAGAAGAGGGGCAGAAGATTCCCCTTCCTTCCTGTTCCCTTGAGAATACGTCACAGATAAAGATGGCGTCGGTATAATGAAGATGAAATTATTTTCTTGTTAAATAAAGAAAAATACAAGAATTTCAGACTATCCAAGTTTAGAATGAAATTTCTTGTTATATGTGACTATATGATCAGATGAAGCCTGTTCCAGTTCAGCTCTGGGAATAAAGGTATTTCCAGGGCAAAGAAAAGTATATTCGGGAATTTCCAACTTCGTAAAGATTTACAGCCCCCTATTAAAAGGTCGATAGCTATTTTACAGAAATCCCCTATTAAATATAAAAAGAAACCATATAAATGGCCTTAAAAAACATATAAATAAAAACTGGAAACAAAAATGGCTTCTTTAAAGAGCTTGCCCCCCAAATAGGGCTTGCTCCAGAAAAACGGACCGACTAGTTCGGAGACATGAACGTAAGTGAGTTGGCTTTGTGACCAGCGAACGCGAGCTTAGAAAAAGGAAAGGGAGTGATCGGCTTGTTATCTTGACTGTGATTGGTTGTAGGTTGATCTTTCAACCAATAAGAATTAACCTTTCTGTTCAAGTCGGTGAGATGGTAACTGGCTTGTGTGAGTCATAACAAACAGAGGTATAGGCAGAAAGCCGCCTGGAATGGAGGGTGGCGAGTCGTTTGCCAAACGACAACAGGTCGCGGACCTGGGCTGAAGATTTTGAATCTTCAAATCCTACTGGTTGTTTTTACAGCGGGCGCGTACCGCATTGGACGCTTTGTAAGCGCTTGACAACCATCGTTTCGGAGCTTGCTTGGCAAACAATGCTTCTGATTATGCAAAAACGAAGCATTCGTCTACTTGGCTGTTTGCAGCAGGTGTGAACCGGCTTGGACGATTTGCAAGCGGTTTGTCAGGTGTATGTGATGTTGCAATCACATCAGGTTAACCAACCGCACATGCAGTCGATCACGTACTGGGACTGTGGGAAGAGAGTCCGAATCTGAAGAGGTGGAGCATGGAAAGTCATGCGCAAGAGAAACCTCGAACAACCATACCAAAGGTTGTTGAAAACAAATGGTGCCATGGGGAATGGAGGAAGCCCTAGGGACGAAAGTTCCTAGCTCCATTCGACTGAGGTTGGTCTCGTGGTGGCACAAGGTTTTGTCTAGATAGCTGTTGTTAACTCGCCAGCTGTTGATAGCTTCAACACTAGCGAGGGTGGAATATACGCCCGCTATATTTCACGTGTACCTCTGCGTACACACCTATACCCTGATCGATGCCATTCAACGGCGTAATTCGGATCTTTCGGGGTAAACATATGATGCGAGAGTATTGTATGCGCTGGTTGCGAGTGCGTGTGAAGGCCTCATCGCTATAGACACCACTTTAAACAATTCAGTGCGTCAATTGCGCTGTCGAATCTTTTTGGCTTGTGTGAGTGAAAGCAACCGTTTACATATTTATTTTGACCTTGAATAGAAATTAGAGCTATCTTTTCAATTAAAATAGACAATGTAGTTGATAAATTCAAATATTTAGTCTTATTTACTAGTAAAAGCAATGCTTTTATTATTCAACTTTTAAATCTATGTATAAAAAATATCTAATTTAAAGTAAATATACACTTAAACTGAATTATTTTCAGTTAATGAAGAAAATATAAACTCATTATTTAATAAATGGTTGTTTTTATAAAATCGTTATTCCTTGAAATATTCAAAGAGTTAAAAAATAAAAAATAAAAATTATATAATAATAAAGCTCAAACTTCGAATTCACTGAAGTTTGACCAAATTCTAAAGACATGACATTTTAGCTCGCTGATTGAGATTAATTTTTACAAGCTTTTATTATATTTTTAGTTGATATATAGGTCAAATTTCAAATACATAGTTTGGTAAATTGTATTTTTTTCTTTTTACTTTACGTATGGCCAAGTATTGTAATCGTGCATGAAAAAAATCTTGTTTTTTACTTAGTTTTTTGGAAATATCTCAAAAATGGCTCATACTATTTTGATAAAAAAAAATTGAGTAAAATCATGGCCGCATTGGTCTATAAAAATTCCTAAAAGAATAAACATCGAAAAAATTGTATTTTACGAGATATTAATTATTTTGTCAAAATGTCGGTTAGTACGATAGTACCTTAGCTAGTACGTTGCGAAATTTTGGGTACACTATAGCTCAAAAACTAGTGTGAATGTCAAAAAGAAATTGCAAAATTAGATTCTTTAATATATTGAGAATAAGAGTTGATTAGACTTTGGTTGAAATCGAACCAAAAATTAAGGACGTGGGCTCTTAAAAAATTAAAATTATAAGATTTTAAAACAAAAAAAAATGAACAATGGAATTTATAAAAGCAGGCATATTTTGTTAACTTACCAGTATATCGATTAATTCTAAAACTCAAGTACTTTACGGTAGAGCCTAAATTTTACGCAGCCTTGAGGAAGAGGTGACGGGTTGATTGCCTATATTCAGGCGTATAGAGCGCACAAGGCTAGAATTTTTCTTTAGGAATAATCTGAATGTTTTAAATTATTGCTTAGAGATAACCAATACAAATTTAAGTATATGTATAATTAAAATGGAAATTCTGATTCTAAAAAGCCCAGTCTTGAAAGTAAAAACATTTCAATAGAAAAACCAACTTCTACAACTTTCCTTTCTGAAATAACATTGGTTGAGTGGATATTGATGAGACAGTCCAAAAAAAGAAGATAATTTAAACTATCTTTTTATTAATAAACCGCCTTTTCGGAAGCAATTTCCCTCCTTCTTCAAGGTTTTGAAAAGTCATTGAAGGACATTCAATATGACATTCCCATCTATCTCCTATCTCAGTGGCAGTAACAATCATACACTATAATAATGTTATGAATTACGATATATTCCGTAACGTCGGTTTATGAATAATAAAAAGATAGTTTAAATCATCTTTTTCTTTGGTCTGTGTCATCAATATCCTCTCAACCATGATATTTCAGAAAGGAAAGTTGTAGAAGATGGTTTTTCTATTGACATGTTTTTATTTTCAAGAATGGGCTTTTTAGTATCAGAATTTACATTTTAAAAATTCAGAAAACATCAATTTTTTATTGGTTTTATAGATAATAAATATAAATAACTTTGGGTCTCGAAATCCCTTGCATTACCAAAAGAAAAGAATTTGATCAAGAAATTGCTTAATGCGATCGTTCTCAAGTATGAATACCAACTCCAATTTTAGATTAACTTACTTTTTTTATTTTTTTCTTTATATTCTATTTTACTACTACAATTCTAATCATATGTTATTATTTTTTTTTTTTAAATTTATATAATACACTGATGATGATTTAATAAAAATGCTAAAGATTTTAGCCCAATAAATAGAGGATCCAGAAAGGGGTTGTGCTTACATTAATTGCGGGAAAAAGTTTTTTTTTTCTAGGATCGTTTGGTATGGTGTGGGTATGCCAAATCTAAGTTTGCGACCTCAAAAGTGTGGGTGACAACTTTTGGTGGCCGAAAAACCTCGAAATTTTCGGACTTTTTCCAGTTTTTTTCTTATAACTCAAAAATGAATATTGTGTAAATAACCATCCTAAAACAAATTAAAGAGGACAAAATTTCATGTCGATTAAAAAAAAGAAATGCAAAATTGGTCGAGTAGTTCGATTCTTAATTGGAATCCAAAAAAATCCCCCCAAGATCACTTTTGAATACCTATCCCAAAAATTCGCACTTTTTTCGATTATTTCCCATTTTGACCATGAAGGAGTACGTTTTCAACAAAGAGCATTATATACATTTTTAAACTAGATTAAATTTTCTACAATTATAAACAAAGTTTCATTTTAATTGGATAATGGTAATCCGTGCCGCGATGTGGTTGAAGTTTTGAATAACTGCAATTTTTTGCAAAAAATAGCACTTTTTCCATCATAAAATGAAAACCACTCATCACAGAAATTTGATTTCTATCTCATTCTCTAGAAAATTTTTTGTTGGCTTGAACGTTTACTTGGACCACTTTTTTGATAAAATTCTTACATATATAGATATTTCAGCATTTTCCATTATGCTTTTGAGGATTCGGATTATATCCTTTCCGGAAAATGTAGGATATCTATAAATATAAGAGTTTTATCATAAACGTGGTCAAAGTAAATATTTAAGAAAATAAAATCTCCTAGAGAATGAGATAGAAATCAAATTTCTAGAATGAGTGGTATTCATTTTATGAAGGAAAAACTTTACTAATTTTTGGAAAAAATTGCATTTTTTCAAAACTTCAATCTCATTGCGGCACAGGTTACCATTATCCAATTAAGATAAAACTTTGTTTAAATTGTAGAAAATTTAACTAAGTTTAAAAATATATAGATTAGTTTTTGTCGAAAACGTACTCCTTCATGATCAAAATGGGAAAAAAATCGAAAAAAGTGCAGTTTTTAGGATATTCAAAAGTGATCCCTGGGTCTGTTTTTGAATCCCCATTAAAAATCGAACTACTGGACCAATTTTGCATTTCTTTTTTTTACTCGACGTAAAACTTTGTCCTCTTTAATTTATTTTGGGACGGTTATTTACTTGTGAACTGTTGTCGAGTTATGAGTTAAAAACTAGAAAAAGCCCAAAATTTTCGAGGTTTTTCTTCCACCAAACGTTGTCCCCTACACTTTCGAGGTCGCAAACTTAGATTTGGCATACCCACACCATGCCAAACGATCCTAGAAAAAAATCTTTTCCCGAAATTAATGTAAGCTGAAACCCTCCTATTTACTGGGCTATTTACAAGAGTTGAATTTTTTCTTTGATCGTAAAATCTTTCAATCCGATTTCTTTTTATGCTCAATTGTTATTTTTTTAATATTAGAAAATTTAATATAACAAAAGTATTAATAAATATTTTTTTTTTCGAATTATAGGTCTACAAAGCCCACGGGAATTTCGACGGACTTCTTCCCCTCCATCTCCCCCACCCCCGTTACCGCCCCGAGCATCAACAACCCCTCAAACGCCACCCGCGAAAGCTTGGGTGAACTTTGAAGAAATCCCAGAACGTAAAAAACTTCCTAAAAGAATTCAAACGTTACCAGCAGCTGCTTCAGAACCCCCTGTTATATATAGTTACGTTAATCCCGAGGTCAAGTATTTTAACCATTAAAACTTTAGTTTATTACCAAATGATAAATTGATCGACACAGTGTTTATTTAACTCTTCAATTGATTGGCAATCTAGGACTGTAAATGCGAATGTCATGCCTCATCTCGCAGTTCTGGCAGGGGCGGCTGTAATCATACAGCTCCAGTTCCAGCAGCAAGATCTTCGACGGCTGGTCCGCCCCCACCTCGGCCTGCCCCTAGATCGCGAACTAGTCTTTCATTAGATCCACCATCTGAAAAACAACACTCTTATTTAAGGTACAACACAACATTTGAAAAATATTAATATTTAATTAAATATTAATCAATTGGTGTGTAAACTACACGTCTGTTATCACAACAAAAAATCTGTCCTAACTTAGTAGACATCACGTGAACATATATTCTCTGCTCGTATATTTATCTGATTTAATTTCCATTACCCCCTAAATATATATTTCTGAAAAAAATCGATCTCGAAATTTTTCAAATCATAACGTTTCCCATCAGTTCAAAAAGTGTTTTTTAAAACATATGTCTCGTACCGGGTGAGTTTTTTATCTTGAGACAGTCTTATAATTCTAAAACAGTGAATTATAATGAAAAAAGTTCCAAATAAAAGTTTATTTATATTTAGGGGGAAACTAAACTACCTATTGTTTGACGACGTAGAACAAGCTTTCAAGGGTATTTCTAGGTCAAGTTCTTTTTTTTAAATGGAACTCTATATTTTTCATTACATCTACATAATCTTCAAAAAAAAAACTGAACAACTTTCATAAGAACTATTTTTTATACGACATCAAATAAACAAAATACATGAATCAATTAGATCTCAAAAAATTCTTAATAATTATTTTTAACAATTATTTAACTTAATTATCAAAAATATGATTAAATAATTAATTATTAACTAAATAATTTAATAATAATTAATAGTTTTGATAATTTTGGGACACTGTTCTGAGACATTCCAGAGTATGTTGCAAGTCTTCTGGATGAATTCCAGCTCCAATTTCTTCGTAGCCTTTACATTTCCTGTTTTTTTTTTTAAATAGATTTTACAACACAATAAAATGAAGCTTGTGAGGGTGTATTTCTATTAGGAAACTTCTCGGCATTCATTTCACTGGCAGCCCTTAACACTTCTTCAACATTCACCGCATAAATTATGTGTCTTCAACAAAAAATGCTCCATTTTTATTATGGCAATACAATATAAACTATCTACTGGATTGACATGAGAAATAAACTTTTTTAAACACAATAATTTCAAATAGTTCTATCAAGTAGAAAATAATCTCTTAAATGTGAGTATAACGAAGTATTAATATAATTATAAACACTAATTTTCATTGTTGTAACTTTTCGAATTAATGATTATTTATTTAATAATTAATTATTTAATCATTACTATTTGATAATTAAGTTAAATAATGGTTAAAATAAAATAATTATCAATAATTTTTTTTTGAGATCTAATTGATTCTTGTATTTTGTAAATTTGATGTCGTATAAAAAATAGTTCTTATGAAAGTTGTTCAGTTTTTTTTGTAGATTAGGGAAACGTATAGAAAAATATAGAGTTCCATTTAAAAAACAGAACTTGCCGTTGAAATTCCATATAAACAAACTTTTATTTGAAACTTTTTCCTATCTAATGCACTGTTTTTGAATTATAAGACTGTCTCAAGATAAAAACTCACCCGGTATATATACCATATATCTGTATTTATTGTCTTTCTGGCTAAATCGTTTCACCAATATTTTTTTTTTTTTTTTTTTTTTTTTGGCTTTTCGGCCCTTCTAGCCATAAGCCTAATTACGATACTAGTTATATTTTGAAAATTTGTCTCTACCCCCGGGGGTCAGATTTTAGCTGGATGCCTCGAGCCGGATTCGAACCCGGGTCCCCTGGTTAGCTCGCTGTCACGCTACCGCCTAGCCTATCTGACCCCCACCAATATTTATTTACCTACGTCCCCTGGACTCCGCAGTGGGTTATAAAATAATAATTTAAATTTCCTAATTTTAATAAATGTTATTTGTCATGAACTAGAAGTGAGTTTTAAAATTAAAAAAAAAAAAAAATCACGTCGTCGTAGTCGTGAAAGCCGATTATAATAAGTATAGATAAATATAGATACAAATTTTCAACAAATTGTCTCCGATATTTGCTCACTTTTTTGGGAGGGGTACATATTTAGATTATCAAATACCCAATAAAAAATGAATATCTATTTAAATATTTCTAAGAAATTTGTTACATACATATATTGATACATAAACGCCTCGTACAAAAATTCCTCGCGTTAAGAGAAATCTGCCAATTTTCACTAAAAAATTATCATCGTTATGTGAGATAAAATTCCGCGTTATAGAGAAACCATGTTATAAAATTACCTTTAGTTTAATATTATGTATTAATTGTTTACCTATTCTTTTTACTGTACCTTACAGGGTATGGTCAAGTATTGAAATCGTGCATGAAAAAAGTGTTTTTTCCTTTTTTTTCGAAATATATAAAAAACGCCTGAAACTATTTTGATTAAAAAAATTGGGAAAAACCATGGCATTTCGATCTACAAAAAAGCTCTAATAAGTGCACATTGAAAAAATTATATTTTTCGAGATAATAATTGTTTTTTCAAAATGTCTGTTAGTTAGTCTGTCTGTTAGACTGTGCGTTACCAAATTTTTGTGGACGAGTTAGCTCAAAAACTAGTGTGAATATCGAAACCAAATTTCACACGTAGTTTTGGTCCATTGAGATTAAGAGCTGATTAGATTTTGGTGCATAACGACCCAAAATCGAGGGGTGTGGAGGGGGGGGGGGGGGGTTAAAAATTAAAAATCTAGACCATTTGAGAAAACTCAACCAAATTTTGTATACATAGCCAGTGGGCCTCCAGGAGTATAAAAATGCAAAAACTAACCCCCCTACATGATTATAAATAATTTTATTAAATATTAAATATAAGTGAGGGGACAGGTTGTATGATAAAGTCAAGTGGATGGCCCCATCAGAACACGTCAGCTTATTATAAAATATTTCTGATTTTATCCTTTTTAATGAGACCAATCGATCAATATATACCTATTTTAATTCAAAAATGTTAATTGAAAAGTTTTTATTTTGCCGAAAGTAGCAGAGTTGTTGATTCATAAAGAGAAACAAAAAGGTTGTCCTCTGCTTGATGCCATCAAGCAGAGGACAACCTCTTTTATTCTCTTTATAAAAAATATTAAACTCAGAGTGTCGATTTATTTTTCTATTTGAAAACTTGAAAATTATGTGATTATATTTTTTATAAAGAATATTTTTTAATTGTGTTTTTAGTGACTCTTCGTCGGAATCACCGAGTCCTTATACTCTAGAGCCTGCAACTAGTAGCATAAGTGGTCAAAATGGTACAACAGGGCACAAATCTATGAAACCTTTTGGCATGGATCTTGATGTCAGCAGCAATCGAAGCAGTATAGTATCTCAGGTTAGTTTTTTTTGGTTTTATTAATGTATATAGAAAATTTTTAGAGAATAGTTCAGGTCTTTTATTTATTATGTTAATTAATATTTTTAAGGGTTATTAATCACAATGAAACAAATACAATAATTTAGTAAATTATTCTGATTAATTGGTTTCTATTTCAGTAAACAGTTTCGGTCACCACTGGTAGACCATCTTCATTAGTAGTAAAATATAAATATTTAAAACTTGATTAGATAAATAAAAACATTTATAAAATACTCATACATACAATTATGTCTAACTTTTTAGGAAATTATCAATATTCTACTTTCCATTAAGTTTCATAGATATTACATTCAAAAAAAGAGAACACATACTATAAAGAATCCATTTGAAAATCTTTATTCAAAAAATAATATTTCCTAATTATAATCATCAATTTGCATCCATCTAGAGAGTTAGAAATGCATAAACTAACCACCCAAAATGGAGAGGGGGAAGGGGGGGTTAAAAAATGAAAATTCTTTCTCCTGGGCCAAACTCAACCAAATTTTGTATACATAATCTGTGGGTCACTAGAAGGCTAGAAATGCAAAAACTGGGTGCGGAGGGTGGGTGCTGGGGTGGAATGGGGGTGGGATGAGGAGTGAGGCGGAGTAGGGTGGGGGTGCAGGGGATGGTGCGGGGTGGAGTCCAGGGGGCATAGAGGGGGTGAGGTCCAGGGAGCTAGGCGGGGGTGTGGTGCGCAGGGTTGGAGGGTGCGGGGTAAGGTCCGGTGTGTATGGGGTGCGGGTTCCGAGGTGTGTGGAGTGCGGGTGGTGGTGTGGTGGCGGGGGTTGGGAACGGGTGCATGGTGCGGGGGTGGGGGTGCTGGAGGCGTTTTGGGGGCGGGGGTTGAGGCGAGGGGGTTTGTGGGTTAGGGTGCGGAATGGAGTGTTGGGGTGGTGGTGTGGGGAGGGTGTGGGGAGGGCGTTGGGCATGGTGCGGGGGGTGGGGGGGGGGTTCGCGGGATGGGGGTCTAGGGGGCGTGCCTTGCAGCTAGTTAGATATATAATTAGTCTCAAATACATTTTAAATTAAGACAAATGAATGAAATATCTTTGGTCGGTGACCCTTAGTTCTTTACATAGATTCGTTCTTCTTAAAAATCACAAATAATATAATAATAATAATTCATAATAAAACAATTAAAAAGTCCATATCTAAGTTAGTCAAATCAACATTTATACTTGTATATCGTTCACATCTCACTCATGCACACACTATTCAATAAAACTTGACAATAATGACACAAACTGCAGCTTTTGGCGATATTTTTCGTGTATGTATGGTAAATTAATGCTAGTCAAATTTTTCAATAAACAAAATCAAACGAAACCAAAAAATAAGAGAACTAAAATAAATTTAAAGTTTTTTGCCGAGAGAGGAGAAATTTGTATATATTGAAGGAGATAATAAAAGAGTGTGTCTTCTGCTGGAATTATAAATTTTATTTATAACGATAATAAAATTCATAATTCCAGCAGAAGACACACTCTTTTATTGTCTCCTTCGAACTAAAATAAGATTTAAACATTCTCTTAAATTTCTAGAATTTCCTATTTTTCGACCCCCCCCCCCCCATTTTTGGTCCTCTAGAGACCCTATTTTTATAAATGAAAAAATAGCTATAATAAATAATTTAGAAAGAAAAGTGAAAATAAAAAAAAAAATGAAAATTCTAGGTTTTTTGAACTAAACCTAACCAAATTTCACATACATATTCTGCGGGCCCCTAGAGAACTAGAAATTAGGTGGAGATCTTTTATACGGGGAGAGGAGAGTGTCCATGGGGAGGAAGGAGCGGGATCGGAGGCAGAGGGAGATGAGAAGATCCATGGGACAAGGGAGAAGAGTGATCACGGGGAAGGGAGAGGGTTCTGAGAACAGGTACAGAGATTATTGGAGTGATGGATGATTGGATGAGAGGGGGTCCAGGGGGTAAAGCCTCCTGGTTAGCATGATGTCCGCCGGTGGCGGTCATCGTGGCTAGTAATTAATAAGAAAGAGTGATAGGTCCAAAAAATTTCTCTCCATAACAGTGTTTGTTATTCACCGATAGCGAGTGCCTCTAGCGGTCGGAGATTTTCGCCAATAGGACAAAATAATTTTCTTAATTTAACTCAATGACGTAAGTGCTCACAAACATACATTTTTAAAAATAATTATAATACACTATTTTAAATGGTCGATTGCAAATTTTTTTTCAAATTAAAATTAAACTAATTCAAAATATTAATAAATATTATATTTAGGCGCATATTATTGTTATATTATTATTATTAAAGTGGCTTATAGAGGATTCAAATAAACGTTCAATAAAAATTTAATAAAATTTACTCTGATAAAAAAAAATCAATCTCGACATCTGGGAGGTCATGTTCCTTAATCCATAAGTGGGTAACACCCCCCTCCCCTACAAAGTTTTTTGATATGGTCAGGCCGAGCCGACTATATGGCGATTGTGGGAAAAACATACGGGCGGGCAAGCCAAAGGGCGGCAACACAGCTAGACTGACACTTGACTGACCGTCTCTCTAGAGCAGTGGTTTCTAATCTGTGGTCAGTAAGAACTAAAATATGGTCCGCGAAAGATTTCAAACTTTGAATCAACACGCGCTGATGCATAACAAATAGCGAGCGTAGGATATTCTCTCGAGGTGGTCCGATTGTCACCAAGTCAGAATTTGATGAGGGGATTCCATGGAAATCGAGGAAAATCATCAAATTTAATTTTAAAACCCACAAATACCTAGTGCATTTCGAATATAAATATATAATAAAGAAGTCGGTTAAAAATTAGGAAATATAATTTTAAAACCTACAAGAGGTGATATGCGTGTAGCTTTGAGCAAAAATATCACCCCAAGAATTCAAGAACTTGTACATAACATGCAACCTTAAAAATCTCATTGATGCAAACATAATTATTTACTAAAAATTATGTTTTCAATAACTATAACACTGTTAATTAATGTTACTTTTGAATTTTATGATTATGTTAAACGTTTCGATTAAAGATTATTTTTAGATTGTTAGAGTTTATTTTTTAACCTTGTGGTCCCTGCTAATAATAACGAAATCAAAATGGTCCCTGGTCAAAAAAGGTTGGGAACCGCTGCTCTAGAGTCTAACCGAGTGATTCTCTACCTTTTTAAAGCTGCCACACTTCTAAGAAGAGGCACAATTTTCAGCGCCCCCCTTTGTGAAAATCCTTTAATTTAGGGTATGTGGAAACTCTCTCCATTCCCACTCCTCAAGAACAGATGTCCAAAGCTCAGACGCGCAATTTTATTTATAATATTATGTACCCACCTATGTAGTAATTTTTAGCTAGAAGGGGTAAGGGATTATAATTTTCTGATCTCTTAAATTTTAATTACAATTTTAGAACTATAGTTTGTACACGGGCGGCCGAATGGCTCGGCGAGGTCCTGGATATGGTCTTAGTTAATATTAAACTTATTTAGTTGTTTCCTTTTAATTTATGAAAAATTACTTAAAACTATTTATTCTTATTACGATTTTCAGGAAGAAAATTCACCGGAACTTGTTGCTTCACCGACCAACTAATTCGTGTCAAGAAACTTCCATCTTTGATGTTTAGTTTAAGAAAAAATTTAAGACATTTTAAAATATATCATCATCAATGTTATCGAAACTCTTTTTTGCTTTTTTCTAATGTCAAAATCACAATTCATTCAACTTCTATATGGAGTAAACGTTCACGGTGCGTTAATTTTGCACTAAATGAGAAATTTATCGTTTGAATATTCTTGTTGAAATATACATATAAATATATATATAATAGATTTTTACTAGTTTAATGAGTTTGAAGAAATGTTTAAGCTGAATAAAATTTGCCGCGATATATTTAAATAAATGTATTTTACCTCACGAAGTGTTTTTCCAAAATTGAAAAAAAAAATAATAAAATTGGAACGAAATTAAATCGATTGAGGTTTTTTTATTTACAATAACTTCTTTAAATAAAAATACAATTTTTTTTTATCATTAAACGAAAATTAATAAAAAATGTGTTAATTAGATAAGTACATAATTTTTACAATTTTTTTTGTATTGTATTATATACTAGTATTAGAATTAATTTATAGGAATACCATTGACAATGTGGGATATACTAATCAAAGATTTTTTTTAGATATTATCGAAATTGTACCCAATCTTTAGCACCACCGAATCTGAAGGATTTTTTTCTGTTTCACCTTGAAAATGAAAAAAGACTTTAAAGAAACTAGTAATTTATTGTAATATCTAGAGGGTCCCGGGTTGGCTGCGAGTGTAGTGTTTCTTCATACTATGAAGAACGTCATCACAGTCTTGCTTAGTTCAAAAATTTATCCGGCTATATATTTCTACACCATCCAAATAGCCATTAGTAGCCGAAGATCCAAAAAATCAATATTTAGTATAACTGTTTTAACTAAGGACAGGTGATTTCAGACTAGGGCCACGAGTTCAAGAAAGACACTATAGTAGGCTAGAACAGTGGTTCTTAACCTATGGGTCGCGACCCAAAATTGGGTCGCAAAGCATATTCTTTGGGTCGCCTTTGAGATGTTAATAAAAAATTTTACTTATTATTATAAGTTGAAAAATATATTTTGATTTATTCAATACTATAAAAAATGAAAATATGAAAAACACGCTCTTTTTCATTAATTTTCCTTAGATCGAAAAGTGCCTTTGGTTATCTTAATTGTTACAAAATAATATTATATTTGAGTTCAAAATATTCATCAATGAAAATTGAAGAAAATTTCTCAAGTATCGTCTAAAAAAAAATTAATTAATTATTTTTTTGACGGGGGGGTCGCGACATGAATTTCTTAAATTTGGGTCGCAGCCTAAAGAGGTTAAGAACCACTGGGCTAGATCACTGATGATCAAAATTTTTGATAAAATAAAATCCAAATTTCAAAATGAAATATTTAATAACGAGAAAACTAATTATGTACCTACATAAATAGTTAATAATCCCCAGAGACTTTTAAGGCTTCGAGTCAGGGGTATCATGGATTTGATAGTTTTTTATTTTTTTTATTTTATAAGCGAAGATGACTAAAATTGGAGCCAAAAACCTTAAAATGCATAATTTAGAACATATAATTCTAAAAATTTCCTGAGAGTACCCCCTGAACTCACCGGTCACATGGAATTTCAGAGTTCCCGCAGTGCTAAATTTGCGATGACTCCACTGCTTAGAGTAGATAAAGTAATAAAAAAATTATATCAATTGTTTATCTAGTATGTACCTATATATAATTAAGGTTTTGTCTGTCTGTACATTGATTACTCAAAATCCCTTCAAGCTTTGGATTAAGACGCTTCAAATAAATGAAAGAAACAATTTGAAAAATGTATATCTGTCTGTCTGTCCACCTAAATTCTGTTCACAATTGGCATAAATGATATTTTTATGAAATTTTGTATTTGGATCAGACAGATCCCACGGGTATACCAAAACGTCCACCCAAACAACTCCGAATGCTTACTTGCAACTTACTTATTTTTTTCATGTCTATCATACCACACAGAGTCTTGAGTAATACTGTGCGGGATTTGCTATTATAAATATTATACAACACATGTAAACAAATAAAAAAAAAATTACATTTTCTATCAGCCTTTTTCAAAGAGGAGGAAATACGGTCCAGGGGGCCAAGCCCCTGGTTTGCAAGAGCCCCCCATAGCTAGCTCAGTATAAAATAAAGAAAGGAGCTCAATTGTTTATTTAGTATAAATTAGTTTTTCAAAGTGTGATTTTGAATCTTTATCCGCTTCTGTCTTGAAAACTAAGCGAGATTGAGAAAAATGAATATGATATTTTTTGAGAACACAAAAAACAATAGTTAAGAGAAAGCGCATTCCAAATTTGTTTGTTTTAGATTGTAGCTTGGACATCGATAAAATGCAATTCTTTAATAAAAAGATTTCTCATTACACCTAAAAAAATATCCCCTATAAGATTTGAAATACTTTAGCCCTATTAACCAATTAAGAATAGATACAGAAACAAAATATCATGAAAAAATTATAAAAAATAATCTGAAATATACTAATCTAGACACTATTTCTAGCTGATTAAATTAAAATTTAAATAATTTTAATATATTCTTCTAAAACATAGGGCGAAACCAAGAACATTGATACGTTTTTTTTTGAAAAGCTAAAATAATGATTTTACTATTTTTTATTTATTATTATTTTTATTATTTTATAATTATAATTATATTATTTTATTAATTATATTATTATATTATATATTATTTTATAATTATATTTTATAATTATAATTATAATTTTTATTATTTTATATTTTTATTTATTATTATTTTTTTATTTATTTTACTATTTTTTATGATTTTATATTTGTTAACCTAATATGGGATTTCAGTTGAGTTTTGGTTATAAAACACCACATAAAATTCTTATCGCATTTTTTTCTTAAATGAGATTTGTATCAATCTGCCCCTACTAGGGGTGACAATGATACACCCTTGGGCACCCTGATTTTTCCATCAAATAATCAAAAATAATGGTGATTAATAGGTTTAAAATAAAGTATTACAAGTTAAACAAAGTAAAATGAAAGAATATTACCTCACATAATATTATATAAATAATATAGTAAAACTCTATAATTCTAAGCACAGGACTAGAATTTATATTTTTAGCAAATTTTTTATCTTAACATAAACCTTTAGGGAAATAATATTATAATAAAGAGGTACACTTTGTATATAAAAAAAAGAGGGAATAAACATGGCTGAAATTTTTTCCCTGGTCTAAGGGAAACGGCGACTTTTATGGAGGGAGATGTTGACTTCCTGAGCACAGTCGATCTTCAAAATTTACGAACTGTATCAATGTTCCCGCGTATCAATCTACCCCGTTTCTCCCCTACCAATTATTTCACATCAAACATTCAAACAAATATATTATACCAAACCTTGCCAATATATTTAGATGAATTAAAATGTTTAACAAGGAACTTCAATTTTTTACATATTTAGAAGGGTTTCTGAATTCAAAATTGGGAGAATAATAAATCTTAAGACAGTTCTGAATTTTTATAATTTTTACTGTAGGAAATATACATTAATTAGATAGAAAGAAATTGTAATATATGCATCTCAGTTCATTCGAATAATTGTTGATTAATTTGTGAGGGTAATAGAGAACCTTATCTTATCTTATCTTATCTGATTATATTAAACGAGAAATTCTTGTATATATATACAAAATCGGTTTCTCGAAAACGGCTCTAACGATTTGGATGAAATTCACGGGTTAGTGGGTTTTTGGATTAACAATTCGATATATCACGATTTCATCTTCGGCTAAGTTGTTTTTGATGGGTGGTTGTCTCGATAAAAATGTATAAATTTTAAATCCCACTAATAAATCACTACAAATATTATATATTAAAATTAGGAAATTTAATTAATTAGATGGGGAATGATGAAAATGGATTGGAAGAGGGAGTGAAAACCAATCGACTTGATTGGGGAATAATGGAATTGAAATAATTATCGGAAAAGAGGTTTTTATCTAATTAGATTTTTCCTCTTATTAAAAACATGGACTAAAGATTAATAAGGACACTCGATGGTGGAGAAGTAATCTCCGGAATCGAAGCAAAAATACAATGTATACATTAATTAATGTAAAATAATTGGTTTAATAAAATTTATAAAAAAAAAAATTAATTAGATGAGGATTGGATGGTGGGAGAATTAATAATGGAATTGGAATAATTATCGGAAAAGAGGTTTTTTCACTTCATTAGTTTTTTCCTCTTATTAAAAACAAGGACTAAAAAGATGAACAAGGACATTCGATGGTGGAGAAATAATCATCTCCGGAGTCGAAGCTCAAAACAATGTATACATTAATTTATGTAAAATAATTGGTTTAATAAAATTTATTAAAAAAAAAAAAATAATAATAATTAGATAGCTGGTTTAAAAATTGTGATTTAAATAAAAAAAATTAATTAGAAGTATTGAAGATGGAGAGGTAGAATTTAATGCCGAATTGATGGAATGGCTGCCCATAGATAAAGAAAACTACTAATTACGATTACATTGAATTGAATTGGTATTGAAATGTTGACGATTTGATTATTATAGGTAACAATCGCTGAAGACATGGAAGAATCGATTTAATACCAGGTCTCAATTTTGGGAAAAACATTTTTGATTCGTTTTTTAATGAAACTAATTATTAACAGGTGGTTGAATCAAAATAAAACAAATGTTTGATTAAATCAAATATAAACACATGCATTACCGAGCATCGCTCGGTGTTCCAGGTACTTATTACTATAAGAACAAAAGAAAACAAAAACAATGCAAAATTCTCTTGTTCGTCGCCTTAAAATTCTTAATCCTGATATTATATTATTTTTCCATAATTTGATATCTAATCTTCATCTTCTAAAATAATATACTTCATTTTATTATTATTTATCACTTTCCATAATATTTCTGTCTGCTAACTCGTAACCTCTTTATTTTCGATGTCATCGTCGCTTTAGATAACCTAGAGAAACAAGTTAGATAGTCAGGATGGATAGTCAAGATTCAAAAATATATATTATTCCACTACCTTCATTTATTTAAAAAGATATGGTCCCGACTTTGTTTTATTACAGCCATCCCTCCTTTGGTTGTCTTTTAATAGTTTTCACATCTTCGACTCGTCTATAGGCAACCAAAGGTGCTGGTGACTCCCTTCCGGTTGGAATCAAATTCTCGGTGCTTCCTGTGCCTGTTCCAGATGTCTGCGCATTGGTGCTGTTTTCGGATTCATCCAAAGTTAATTGAAATTCTGGAAGAGTCATCTTTCCCGGAACCTTAAACATTAAAATAAATTCTCTCAAAATTTTTTATTTTAAATCCTTCTTGTTTTCAATATTAAGAGTATAGGCATAGGTATAAAATTGAAAGTTTTTTTTTTTTGCCGAGAGTAGCAGAATTTTTATATATTGAAGGAGACAATAAAAGAGTGTGTCTTCTGCTGGAATTATAAATTTTATTTATTTATAACGAGACTATAGTTTCGAGGGCTTTGCCCTCTTCATCAGTCTATTGCAATGGATTCACAGGAATTAATTCATAAATTGTATGATTTGTATGATTCAAACGATTTGATTGGCAAGAGCATAGCCAATGGCAAAGTGTTAAATTATTAGAACGATTCTGATTGATCAGATAGTGATCGTGTTTATCCAATGTGTTAAATAAATCTTTCCTTATTGTTGAATCAATTTCATTCAGCACATTCTTTCAGTACTTACAGTATCATTTTAAATTTCAATTATTAAATTTGATATGAACGAAACGTTCTCTGTCAGGGGCTAGGTGACGCCGGGCCGAATGCCCGGTCGTCAGCTAGTATTATATAAGCATATAATTTCATATATAAGTCACTGTCTAAATAAATTCTTGACTAAAATTATGAAAAATTTATTAATAACTCATAAAATAAACTGATTTTACTTTACCATACAGGGTATGGTTAAGTATTGTAATCGTGCATGAAAAAAGTGTTTTTTTCCGAAATATCTCAAAAACGGATGAAACTATTTTGATTAAAAAAATTGAGCGAAACCATGGCATTTCGCTCTACAAAAAAGCCCTAATAAGGGAACATCGAAAAAATTATATTTTTCGAGATAATAATTGTTTTGTCAAAATGCCTGTTAGTTAGTTAGTCTGTGCGTTACCAAATTTTGTGGACGAGCTAGCTCAAAAACTAGTGTGAATATCGAAACCAAATTTCCCACGTAGTTTTGGTCCATTGAGATTAAGAGCTGATTAGATTTTGGTGCATATCGACCTAAAATTAAGGGGGGTGAAGGGAGGTTAAAAATTAAAAATCTAGGCCATTTGAGCAAACTCAACCAAATTTTGTACACACAATCAGAAATCTAAAAATGAAAAAACTAACCGCCCAAAATGGGGTAGGGAGGGGGTCAAAAAATGAAAATCTTGGCCATTTACCAAATTCAACGAAATTTTGTATACATAATCATTGGGACCCCAAAAGTCTAAAAATACAAAAATTAACCGCCAAAAATGGGGGGGTAAAAAAATAAAAATCTAGGCCCTTGTACCAAACTCAACCAAATTTTGTATACATAATCAGTGGACCCCCAGAAGTCTAAAAATGCAAAAATTAACCGCCAAAAATGGTGGGAGGGGGGGGGGGTGTAGGGTCAAAAATGAAAATCTAGGCCCTTGTACCAAACTCAACCAAATTTCGTATACATAATCAGTGGGCCCACAGTAATCTAAAAATTAAAAAAACTAACCCCCCACCCCTACATGATTATAAATAATTTTATTAAATATTAAATATAAGTGAGGGGCAAGGTTGTATGGTAAAGTCAAGTGGATGGCCACATCAGAACACGTCAGCTTATTTCATACAACTTGCCCCACGTTTATATTTATTATTTAATAAAATAATTTATAATCTTTAACGAAATAACACCCCCTATTAATTTTGAGTCCATTAGCAATTAATAATATCTCCTTTTAATTATGAGACTATTCCATTAGAAATATCAGCTTTCTTCGAATTTGGTTTGAAAATATTTATCCCCCCCCTCTCTTTTGGTCACTATCAATTTCACAAAGTAAGTCATTTTCATAAAGTCGTATAGAGTGCATAAGCGAAATTTCGTACAAATCGATGAAAGGGTCTAGGACATGGTTGGCTTACACGGGCCACACTTGAAGAAAAAATAAATGTTTCGGGCCGCGGATAAAATATTATATTTCTATTGATATTTGTTATTCAAAAAAGATAGTTAATAATATAGAAATAAGAACTTTATTATTTTTTTAGCTCATAGTGAGCTTCTAATTTTACTTTTCGTAAATTTTATACTTGAAAATAGCTTCTTGTATGTAAATAAATACCTACATACTTACAGACATTGATATATTAGTATTTGTTTATATTTTTTCCTGGTTAGATAATTAATATAAAATTCTAATAAAGAGACAATATTCAATTTTTCTTTTCAAGATCGGTATATAATTGTTGTTCTAGAGAACATACATTCAGAAAGTTTGCAAGTAGAAAATTTATTTCTAATGAAAATGGAGTCGAAAATAGACCAATGATGATTCTTTTTTTGGAAATCTTGAATTCTAGTTCCAGATTCAAAATGTAAAACTAGCAATTTTATTTTTCGAAAACTTTACAGTAGATATTAAGATTTCTTATTTTAGAAAAAAAATTAACAGGTCAAATTGTTGTGTGTTTTTCAGTATCTTCATTTAAATCTCAATGTTTTAAGGAATTTTATGACTTTATATTGGGCCACGGTTTGGACAGCCCTGGTTTAAATCGAATGGGATTAAAGAAGGATATGAGGAATGATAAATTATTTTTTAAAAGGGTCACGGTTATAATAATTCCTGACTATCCATTATCTATTGACAAATAAGAACGTGCAAAGATCTAAAAGACAAGTCCAGGCAAGTTTTAGTCCTGGAGAGGAATGATCAATTAATTGTGATTGTTCTAGAAAAGCCCAATTCGTTGTCTCCGTTTACTAGAATGATAACTATAGACTTAGTGTCGTAGCATTATAAATTACTGAAATAATAAATATTTTAGAAAATGAAAATATGAGATGAAGAAGTATTTTTAAATATTCGAAACTTCATTATTTTTTTATCTTATATTTAGTTGAGCTTATAATTTTGCTTTTAATGAATTTTATTCTTAAAAAAAGCTTCACGTATTTTATAAATGTACATTCATATTTCGGGCCGCGGGCCACGGGTTGGACAGCCCTGGTCTAGGACTTGTATTGATAGTTCTATTTTTTTGAGCCCCCCGAATTTCGGTCCCCGAAAAAAATAATGACTCTTTTTTATTATAGGCCCATTTTATAGTATTCATTTTTCTTGATTTTTTTAGTTTGAAAATCTTATAATTTCGGGTTTGATTTCAAACAAAATCTAATCAGCTCTTAATGTACTAACGTACTAACAGACATTTTGACAAAATTACTAATATACTCGTAAAATATAATTTTTTCGATGTTCAGTCATTAGAGCATTTTTGTAGAGCAAAACGCCATGGTTTCGCTCAATTTTTTTTTTAACAAAATAGCTTCTGCCGTTTTTGAGATATTTAGAAAAAACGAAGCAAAAACCCCACTTTTTCATGCACGATTACAATACTTGAACATGTATGGTAAAGTAAAAAATACACATATTAGTTAAAGAAAATATTAAAATAAATTAGTAAGGAAGATCAGAAAACTTAATTATAAATTGCTCACTTACTTCAACTGGTTCTTTTATTGGTTTCACAACTTCTGGTAGAATGTCTTCTTTTGGAATATCTTTTTTACTTCCACTATCTTCAACAGGTGTTTGAGGTGCTGGTTTCTTCTTAAAAACTTTTGGAGGAGATTTTCTCAAAGGCATTAGGGGACTCGGTTCACTAGTTGATGGCACAATTTCTTGGACATCAGATTTTGGAATATCTACCGTCGTTTCTGTTGGAGGAGGAACCGTTGGTTCTTCTAATTTCTCAGATTCTTCAATAATTTCTTTGGAGGGTTTGATATCTTTTTTAGGAGTAGCAGGGCGATAATCTTTCTTTTCCTCTTGTTTTGAAAAATCCTCAGTTTTTATTGTAGGAACAGAAATTTGAGGTCCTTGTTCAAACTTAATTTCAACGGGAGGTGAAAATATAACTTTTACAGAAGAAGAAGAAGATTCACCAATTTCCTTCACTTTCTTTGCCGAACATTCTTTTGGACTTTGAGAGCTAGCTGTAACTGTAGCTGTAGCTGTAGATTGTTTCACTGACTTGACATCATCATCCGGCGTTGATTTGCCACTTGGAGCTAATGATTCTTTTGATTTTGAAATTTTCTTATGTCTCTCCAGTTTATTTTCTTCTTCAGGTGTAGATGACTCACTTTGACTTGCAGAACTTTTGGAAATTGAAGTTATATTTTTTGAACTACTTCCAATGATCTCTTTAGGGGCCACAGGCGTTTTGGGTCTTGGCGATTTAGCTGAACGAATCGTTTTCATTAAAGAAGGCGTTGTTGATCCTGTTAAAAATTTACTTCCGGCAGTAGAAGTATTTGCTGAAATTTAAGATATAAATAAAAATTTTAGCAATTAATACTTTTATTTCAACTAAAGTTTCTTACGTTTTGTTTTAGCTCTTTTAGGCTCGGGAGTATTTTCATCACCCTTGAGTAAATCTAAAAGATGTTCAGTTGTATTTTCTGGTAAAGGAAGAGGGGTGGCTGATCGAGTTACATCTGGAGATTGATTTTTAATTCGATGAGCTTCTTCCATTGCTCGCTGAAGGATCTGCTGATTCTTGTAAGATTCCTTATTATTACATCTACCAATCTGAGAACTAAAATTTAAAATAGCATTAGATACAATTCTCATGGAATTTCCCATCTACTACTTTCATAATTCTGATAAATGATTCTGTGATTATTGAATTATCTTTGTCTATTCCCAAAGCTTCATTTTTATTGTAAAAACAATGATTTCGTCGGCTGAGAATTGGAGTGAACCAATTCCATTTTTGAAAATTTTCACCTCTTAATGTACAAGACTTTCTTTTTACTAAATGAACCGTCCACTTGGTCCCATTGTATTTTCAATTGTGTATCATCTAAAACTCATTGTAATAAATGTACTGTGTCGATTTAAAAACATTTTTTTTATTAGTCTCTAAGAATACATCAGCAATATTCTCTGGCGGGCAATAAGCTTCTTTAGAGGTTTAATGAAAAATAACATAATTTACAATGATTTTAATGATATTTCCATTGACTTATCATTAAGGTGGGATTTATTGGTTTCAAGAAGGTTTGGCATGGTCAGGTGAAGCGTTGTGGTAGGTTGATTGGACTGTGTCTTTTTAATCTTGTTGGTGGTAATGTATTTATTATGTCTTGAGCGTACTCATTTGGGTGGTGAGTTAGTTTGTTTAGGTACTTGTGGCTGTGTTGACTTATTTCGTCTTTGACGGAAGTTATTTCTATGTCTTTTAGCAGGGACGGGTTTCCCACTAGGCACACTAGGCCAGTGCCTAGAGGCGGCACGGCCTGACGATATAATTACAAAATTTTATAATAAAGAAATTTTAAAAAATAATTTTTTTATTCATTTTTATGTAATTTTATTCCTATATTAAAAGTAAGAAAAAAAATGACTCGTTATTTAAATTGTGCAGTAAAAATTAGTGCTTAATTTTGTATTTCAAAAAAGATTAAAACTATTTTGATAAAAAAAAAAAAAAAAAAAAAAATAGGCAAAAACACCAATTTTTTTCTTAGATTTTAATTTTCTTTATTTTCTTTGAAAGATGGAATGTTGAAATAAAAGTGGGTTATAATGAAAGCCAGCCCATAAATTATTTACTTTTATTCAATATCCGACGTCCTGGAGACTTTTTTCTCTCCTTCTTCAGGGTATTGAATAGTTGTTGATGGGTGAGTTTAACTCGGTTCTCATTTGTCTCTCTTGTAAATTGCAAGTTGTAAATATTGTTTCTAAAACTAAAAGGAGAGACAAATGGGAACCGAGTTATACTCACTCATCAATAACTATTCAATACCCTGAAGAAGGAGAGAAAAAAAGTCTCCGAAACGTCGGAAATTGAATAAAAGTAACGGTGATCAAATAAAAGTTAAAGACTTAATAGAGGAGTTCGCAATGGTTAAAAGTAGGAGGAAACCAATGTAAGGAATCATAATAAAGACTTCCCAAAGTAGAAAACATTGATACGTTGGTTTATTTTTGTTAATTTTTCTTTTTATTCAAGTATTTCAATAATAATGTATTTTTTAGTTTGTAAAAGAATAGACCTTTTCAAATGTAATTAAAATTAAAATTAAAAAAGTAACTCTCGGTGTTTTTATGAACACTCGTTTATGGACTTGTTATATTTAGTTTTTTTTATTAAACAATGACTTTGGTACAGATGTGACATGTTTCAAAGGGGCGAAATATTTATAAATCCGTCTGTCTTTTAGTATAGTCGTGTTTGGTACCTCTGGGGGCATTAGCGATTGCTCTCAGCGCTTTGTTTTGGAAAAATAAATGGATCTGAAATCTTTGAACTTCAATTTCTCAAAATAAGAATATGTGGACTTGGATCACTCCAATTCTCAGCTGACGATTTAGCGGATGATTTAGATTTTATTTTATTTCTTTTTTTTTAACCAAAATACATCTTTATTTATAAGAATCATAAGTTGGTGTCATCTATTAAATTCCATGGAATGGAATATTTTTTAATTATATGTCAGAGGTGCTGTTTTTCACCCTCTCGGGAATCGAACCCGAGTGCCAGCAACAGCAATCCGGGCCACCGGTATGTAATATTACTGAAAAGTTTTGAGGCCGGCCTTCCCATTTTTTTATATTAAAATTATATAAGAGATTTTTAACAGTGTATAGGGTGTATTAGGACTTGACGCCCTTAGTTTAAGAGTGTTTCGTGATGCCATTTTAAATCGAAAATGTCATAAGATCATTTTTCCGAAACTCTCTCCTAACTCGTAGCCCAGTTAAGAACATTTTAATTTTTTACACGCAGTTTGATTACGAATCTAATAGAGAACATAACATACATATTTTTTAACCGACGTCAAAAAAGGAGGAGGTTCTCAATTCGACTGATTTTTTATTTTTTGTCTTTATGTTACCTGATATATTATTTGATTTTTTTTTGCATTAGGTTCAGTTTAGTTTTCGATTGGTAAAAATATAAATCTCATTGGTATTGGACCTTTTTTGTTATGTTTGTTCAGGCATAACTTCTTTGTTTATGAACCGATTTTAATGATTCTTTCTGCGTTTGGATCAGTATAGCTCCAAGATAATCAAGATACCTATTTATTTATTTTATGTATGTTCAGCGAGAACTTTGTGCCACGTGAACCGATTTCGATGATTCTTTTTTTATTGGAAAGGGGGTACCTTAGGGGTGGTCCCTTATTAATTTGGTCAAGATCTGATGATATAATAAATGACGAAATATCTTAAATCTCCAATTATTATGAACAAATAATCGAAATTATAATAAATAAAATCTTTTATAAAAAATCTTAAAACATTAATTTAAAGCCCGCAAACGTTTCGAGAGAATTTCTATATTTATGAATTGAATTTTATTATCATTTTCTGATTCATTCGTCCGACGCTTTCTCTTACGACAACATGCATGCAAGGGATTATATGTATTAAGTCACCATTAATAACATCACTAAAAAGAGAAAAATAAAAATAATTTTTATAAAAAAATTAAAATAAAACTGACTTCAAAAATATTAAATGCAACAAATAAAGTAATAAGAACTCAAAAATCAAATAAAATGCACTAAAAGGTATAAAATAATTATCTAATTTAGTTACAACTAAACGACAAAATATTAACATGAAATCACTTTTTGAAGTCGGTGCTAAACAAACTATAAAAGGGAGCGTACCCGCCACACGTACTAGGTAAGATCCATCGAGTTCAATTCATAAAATGTATGTTTGGCACCGACTTCAAAAAGTAATTTCATGTTAATATTTCGTCGTTTAGTTGTAACTCAATTAGATAATTATTTTATACCTTTTAGTGCATTTTATTTAATTTTTGAGTTTTTATTATTTTATTTGTTGCATTTAATCTTTTTGAAGTCGGTTTTATTTATTTGTTTTTATATAAAAATTATTTTCTTTAATGGCCTCGGAATAATTTTCATTTTATCCAGCCTATAGACATACCATGAGTCTAATAAATAATAAATTATTATTTGACAGACTGAACTAATTATAATATATCAAAAAAGAAAACTGCAAATTAAAGTGTCTCTCAACTAGTTTCGGAGATCACATGACCAAAACACTCTTAAGCTATGACTTTCAAGAGCCACTTTGTAGAATAGTAACTTATTTAAACCTAAATTTGCTTGAGTAGATAAAGTAATAAAAAAATCTAAAAACGATTAAATTAGGTACGATATCTAATTATAATTACTTACGATTCGCATAAGCTCGAAACCACTTGTCCCCATTTATGGGAACTGGAGTTGAGAACTGCCATTTTAGCGATTCGTCTAAATCGGGCTAGAGAGTCTTCATTTTCTGCAGGAGGAACCGTCAATATTTGATCCATCTCCTCTTCAGAAGCAACAGGCGCAACGTGGAAATCCTTCATCAACTGTCTTTCCCAAATCCGCATTTTTTTACCCAAAATAGCTAAGCAAATAATAATAAAATAAATTAAAATACGGTATTGATTGAAATTAGAGAGGAGGCGAGTTTTATGACAATATCGTCTTGAACTCATGAATTTTCGAAAAAGGTAGTATCGTTTCGGCCTCGGCCTTGTATTATTAGTTATAGTCTCGTCTCGTCCAGCCAGTATTCTTATTATTTCTGTTATTGAAGGAGACAATACAAGAGTGTGTCTTCTGCTGGAATTATAAATTTTTAATTTATTTATAACGAGACTATAGTTTCGAGAACTTTGCCCTCTTCATCAAGTCTATTACAATTGATTCACTAAAATTAATGTATGTGATTCAATTGTAATAGACTGATGAAGAGGGAAAAGCTCCCGAAACTATAGTCTCGTTACAAATAAATTAAGAATTTATAATTCCAGCAGAAGACATACTCTTTATTGTCTCCTTCAATTTATAAAATTCTGCTACTCTCGGCAAAAATGAGATTTCAATTTATCTTATCTTATTATATTAACATTGTATAAACATGGCTGATTCTCAAAAAAAAAAAAAAAAATCGAAAAATCACTTGGATAATTTGATGGAAATTTTTTTTAATTATTATGAAATTTCTTTTGTAAATTTGTAGTACATGGTCTAATTCTCTAAAACGTTATAGTGGTACCCAACTTTTTTGAGTTTAAAGGGGGGGTGAGGTGTTCCATATAGTTATGGGTTCTGAATAGTTCCAAAAAAAATATGTGATACCCGGAAAAAATATGATAAATGGTGAGAGACAACATGGAACATAAACTTGTTCTTGTACTGGTTTACTGGACCGTCGCTTAGAACACCAACACCAATTTGCATGAGGGAGGTGAGGGAATGAGAAAACGAAACATTATTGCACAAAAGTAGAAAAAATAACCTTATAATTTCCCATGTGAATGTGCGATACTTTATTAATTCTAGGAACACATACAAATATATGATAAATGATAAATAACTAAGCGCTTAACTTTTTAAAACACGATGTAGCTGATGGGAATGATGGCCCAAAATGTAAACTTGGAAAAAAATTATTTTTAATAGTTTTAACACCAAATCTTATCACTCATAGCCGAGTCTGGTATATTTTTAGAATTCCAATATTGCTAACTTCTAAGACAATAAGGCAGCGTTTACTATATAATTTGAAATTATGTTTTAATCCTACTTTTACACAACGGTGAGGGAATGATTCGTTTTTTATGGACGAATTTAAAAATATATTTTTTACTTTTCAGTTTGTCATGTTTAAACTAAATACACATTTATGTGCATCCAGTACTATTATACATTCTATGAATAAATAATAAGATAGCAGATAGTTATAAGAAGCTTTTTGAATTAGATCTTTAAATCTATGTGAATTTGGCGGCTAGGACACCGTGAGGGAATGATTTTTAGGGTATTTACTTGAGTATATTATTTTTTATTTATGATAAAAAAGATAAAACTGTTTTATAATTTGGTACGCCTTGGGATGTAGTTACATAAAACATTCTTTGTTACGATAACTTAGGATCCCATTTCACAGGAATCAGCAAGGACATCAATTTCGATTTTTTTGAGAATCAGCCATATATAGAATCTGGTTCTCGAAAACGGCTCTAATGATTTCGTTAAAAGTTGGTGAAAATCGTTCATATCACGTCTTCGGTAAGGTCACATAGCCTTGAAATTTGAAACTTAAGCTATCTAGAGGCCGAATGTTACCGAGAATCTCTAGGCACTTTCTTTTATAGTAGGTATATATAGTAGAAATTTAAAAATTATAATACTGAGATTTTTTTAGATACTTATAAATATTTTCAAAAAAGCTTAATGTCAATTTTTTTAGCCATTCACATAACTATAAGTGATTCTAAAATTCATTTATGATAACTTTTCCCGAAAATAAATTAGAAAATGATTACCTTTGTTTTTGGTATCAACAGAGGATACATCCATGCCATTAATTTCAAGAACTTCCATGAGTTGACATTTTAATGAAGATATTTCTCCTTTTACTTCATTAATATCATCTTCAGTGACAGGGTTCTCCTCTGCTTGTCGTTGCTTTGCTGTAATATACCGCCAAACCAAAGATCTTACTACAGCCGTGTGACGATAATCTCGTTCTTTTTCTTGACGCTCTTTTCTTCTGGAATATATTATTTATTATAGTTGAAATTTTTATTTTTATTAGAATGGAAAGCGACATAGAATTTACACCAAATTTTGGATTTTTTCCCCTTCTTTATGTTTTAAAGAGCCGAAAAACGGCTTTGCACTAGACGTAACACAGGCGTCATTAACATGTTAATAACATGTTATTAATTTTAATTTAAAATCAGAATTTACGAAGGGTATGTGGTAAGGTAAGTTTGTTTACTTCTCAAAGAGTCACCCCTATAGAAATACATTCCAAGAACCAACCAAAAACGCTATTCGGGCAAACGGGGATTCTTTGAGACTAACTAATTCCGATATACAAATATTTTGGCATTTGAGTTGGATTCCGGAGAAGGCGACATACTTTCTGACTATCAAAAATATTTTATCTAATAACGTCTTTGATAACTAATAAATATATCAATTTAACAGAGGAAAAGGAACTAAGTATTATATTAAACGATCAATAACAACGTTTTGCTGTTTTATTACAGCTTCTTTCTTTCTATAAAGAAACAAATACATTCAAATTACCCATACTCTCTTAAACTTCCAGCGGGGGCGCTGTGTAATTTCCCTTGAGGTGGCTCTTGTCGTAAATTTTACGTCATCAAGTTTTCTCCATGTTAATGTTATTTTCTTTATATTAATGTTAGAGAATTGCTGTAAGGTTATGAAAAATGATAAATGACAGTACTTTTAAAAAAATATATTTGACTTTTTTAAACAAAAAACGAAACTACACTAAATATTTCTTCTAGCACTTTTTGTGTTAGCGGCCTACGAGCCATAATGGAACACGACTAAAAACAAAAAATACATTTAGCTATAAAAAGAAACGATATAAAATGAGAAAAAAATGAAAAAATTAATTCATTTAATATACTTATACTTTAAGGCGCGTGTCGTAAAATTTACGCTCAACGGAAATTCTCAAATATCAATGAATAGCAAAAACTTCTAAACACACCTGTAGTTTAGAAAAACCCTGACCCTCGAATAGCTCGGAGCTCGATTCTTGAGACTAAGTGGTAAAAGTGGGGGAAGCGATAAGGCGCATGTGTCGTAAATTTTAAGACATCGCAACTTTCTGGAAGGTTAATTAGCCCAAACATTTTTATATATGTATATACAATCACCTTGAACAATTTTTTTGTCAGTTTATTTATTTATAATAAAATTTGTAATAAAACAGCGAAACGTTGCTATTGATCGTTTAATATAACACTTGGTATTATTGTTCCTTTTTCCTCTGAAAAATTGATATATTTAATACTTATTAATAACAAAAATGATGTCTTTGATAACCTTCATAAAAACTCATTTGAAAATGAATTTAGCCTGTAGCCTGAGCTATATACCCACGGAATTTTGAAAAATGCAATCTTTTCAATATGGAAACTCTTACTTATTTCTAATTTTATTAATAATGCTTAAGTCCTGTGTAGAGACATCTTGAGACGTTTAATCTATTCACATTTGTTATAAACATATAATATAATTAAACATGTGTTTTGGTATCTCTTTGCGTTTATTTGCGCTATAACTCGAGAACGTATAAACTCGCCGAGATCATGTGATGTCAAGAAGGTTATAATTTAGTTATTACAACTGATTAATTAGATGAAAAATGTAGAAAATTATAAAAAAAATCCAATTTTTATTTGGAGAGATCTTAAATGGTTAGGTAAATTAATAGTCACTGATCTGAAATTTACTATAAAAGTTTACAATGGTCACAAGCTGTGTACATAAAAAAAAATTAAAATACCTAATTTAAAATTTTAAAATAAATAATAAATGAATAAACAATTTTTTTTTAAATTTATTTATCCCTGGATGAATAAATAAATTATATTTTGATTAATGCATCGAATTGGTTTGGTTGGGTTATTTTCGTCCGGATAATTCGTGTTGAAAATAGATTATATATTTTTTATTAAATAAATATTCCATTTTTTTTCAGGAGAAGAATAAATCGATCACTTCTGCCTCATAGACTTCAGAAGTAGCCACATTGTAAAGGAAGGCTCTGAAATAAAACCATTACAATTTTTCTTCTTTTTTTTACGTCGATAAAGTATTGAAGCAGAGAACTAAATAAATTTGATAGGCTCCAACCTGACGACTCCTCGAAGAAACCATCAAAGCGGATTGGCCTATATCGGGCTTGTCCATCCCACGGCCCAAGACACCTATCAATGTGGCCCGAAAAAAAATTGCAAACTTACAAACTTTATGAGATTGCAAAATACCATTGATAATTATAATAATTTTAACTTATTATTAATTTGTGAGTAATGAATTTTTGAATTTAACATGTTATTTAGCAATGAGGAATTCATAAAGTCATAAGGCAAGCATAGATGACAAAGACCTGAGAATAATTAGAAACCTCTACTGGAATCAATCGGCGACCCTTAGAGTGGGAGAAGGGCACACAGATTACGTCAAAATAATGCGTGGGCCGACAGGGCTGTATGTTGTTGATCTTTAACTTGTAAACTCCGAATGAATCTTCACTGAGGCCTTGGACGGGATAGAAAGGGCATTCTAATGGACGGATACCATTTGAAACAACATCAGATATGCGGATGATACCATTGTTTTTGCCAGTAACTTAGTAGACCTACAATTTCTTATGGCAAAATAACTCATCACAGCAAGCGGTATGGCCTGGATATCAATGACAACAAAACCAAGCTCATGATAATTAGTAAGCACAAGATCACGGGAGGTCAAATTTATGTCAACGAAGCTGCAATTGAGAGAGTGGAGCACTACAACTACCTCGGCACCATCGTGAATGAGGACTGGAACGACACTCAAGAAATAAAATATCGCATTGGGAAAGCTAGATCCGCCTTCAATCAAGTGAGCAGATTCTTCAAGAGCCACAAATTATCTCTTGATTTAAAACATGACTTCTGCGTTGTTATGTCTTCTCTGTCCTCTTGTATGGTGTAGAGTCTTGGACTTTGAACGAGGCCATTATTAAGAGGATAAACGCATTCGAGATGTGGCTGTATCGAAGAATTCTTAAAATTCCCTGGACAGCACGAATGACTAATGCCGAAGTTCTGCAAAGAATGAAGAAAGACCTCGAAGTGGTGGATGACATCAAGGCCCGAAAATTGCAGTACCTGGGTCATATTTTGAGGAACGAAACCCGGTATACTTTGCTTCAATCTATTCTGCAGGGGAAGATTTTCGGAAAAAGAGGTCCCGGAAGAAGAAGGATATCGTGGTTGAAGAACCTCAGGACCTGGTTCAACAAGACCTCCCAACAACTCTTCCGTATTGCTGTTGATAAAGTGAGGATTGCCATGATGATAGCCAACATTCGTCACGGATTGGCACCTTAAGAAGAAGAAGAATTCATAAAATTATTGAAAGTTTCTTTTACCGAGAGTAGCAGAATTTTTATAAATTAAAGGAGACAATAGAAGAGTGTGGTGTCTTCTGCTGGAAAAAATAAATTTTTTAACTTATTTATAACGAGACTATAGTGTTTCACACATCAATTCCTGTGAATCAATTGTCATAGACTGATAAAGAAAGAAAAGCCCTCGAAACAATAGTCTCGTTATAAATAAATTTAAAATTTATTTTTCTAGCAGAAGACACACTCTTTAATTGTCTCTGAAACAAATATCGACAGATTAATGTCGAAAAACAATGACAAACATTTCACTAATTTTATGTTGCTGACTTGTGTTTTACTTTTAGAATAAAAAATTCATAAAGTAAAAGCTTAAATTACTTAAATATGTTAAGCTATATATTTTACGTTTTTTTGCTTATCAATTTTAGTGTATTTTATGTGCGGCCCATAACTACTCATATTCTTCCAGGGAAGCTATAATTTTTAGGAAAAAAATAAAACCGACTTCAAAAAAATTAAATGCAACAAATAAAATACACTAAAAGGTATAAAATAATTATTATCTTATTTAGTTACAACTAAACGACGAAATATTAAAATGAAATAACTTTTTGAAGTCGGTGCCTAACATATGACATTTTATGAATCGCACTCGACGGATCTTACTTGGTACGTTTGGCGGGTACGTTCGCTTATAGGTATAGTTTGTTTGGCACCGACTTCAAAAAGTAATTTCATTTTAATATTTCTTCGTTTAGTTGTAACTATTTTTTTTTTTTTTTTATTTAATGACCTCGGAAATGGATCCATTTGGCCAGTTTCTTTCTTTTTTTTTTTTACAATATTTACATTTTTATATTTACATAATTATATACAGTTGCAATATTATTTAACAGTGTTTACATTTTTATATCATATAAATAGTTTGGATGCTATTAATAGTTTAATGATTATCTCTTGAGTCTCGGATTCATGACAGTCAGGATTGAGATAGCTAAGAATTAATCCCATTGATGTAGGGAATGAAATTTTATGAGCAGATCTAGTATAAAATAAGTCAATAGCTTTGTTGTTTTTTGGACACCCTAGGAAGATGTGATTGACATCACCCATTTGGCTGCCATCACAGTCACAAAAAGGAGTGTCTCTTAGCTTAAACTGAAAGAGTTTTCTGGGGGTAGCTGCATGACCCATTCTCAACCGTACAATTAGAACAATTATTCTCCTATATAAATGACTGTCATGAAACCATGACTTGGTTCCAATTCTGGGCATTATCGAGTACAAGTAGGATCCCCTCGACTCTGAAGAGGAGTCCCAAAATTCTTGCCACAATTGAATAGATTTTTTTTCACAATATTAATAGTATCTACATAGGTGAGGCCCATGTTTAATGGATCCCCATCTGAGACTGCCTGTTTCGCTAAAGAGTCCACTATTTCATTAGGCTGGATACCCACGTGGGAGGGACACCATAGGAATTCAACTTTTTTATTTGTTTTACACATAAAATCACAAATTTGATATATAAGATAGTTCTCTGAATTAGATTTAAAAAAGTTTCTGATTGCCATTAAAACACTTTGAGAGTCGGACACTATTAACAACTTATTTGATTGGTCTAATGATTCTATATAAACAAGAGCCCTTATTATTGCAATAGCTTCTGCACTGAATATAGAAAACTCCTCAGATAATTTAAATTTTTCATAGTATTTAGTGATTACATGATAGAAAGCGCATCCAACGTTATCATTTATTTTTGAGCCGTCTGTAAAGATCAAATCATAATCTAAAAATTCCTCTTTAAGAAGTGAGTTAAATTTTATGTTAATATAGGGTTCTTCCTTTGCCCATGAGGGAATATGTATTTGGAAATTGGATTGTTTGATTTTGTAAGGGAAGTGGTATGTGAGCGGCTTTGGACTAACATGTAATTTGGAAACTATACTATTTAATTTATCATATTGGTTGATTATGAGTAAGTTTTGCAGATTGTACGTTGTAGTCTGTAAACTGGAAATGAAATTTTTAAGTTTCAAAATTGAATTTAACATCAATGACTCACTATTTATAATCTTTCTGATCAGGAATTTCTGGGTCAGAAACCCCCTTCTAATATGGAGAGGCATCTCATGGGCTTCAACAAGAAGTGAATTGGTTGGAGTAGAGGACATAGCTCCTAAACAAATGCGGATACACTTGTACTGGAGCCTATCTAAATAGGATAGAACTGCCCTGGCTGCATTGCCGTATACAGTTCCACCATAATCAAAAATAGATCTTATTAATGATCGGTATATCATAAGACAACAGGATGGATGAGCTCCCCACCACGTTTTTGTAATATATCTTATTATGTTCAGACGGATTTCACATTTTTTAGTAATATAGTCTATATGATATTTCCAAGACAATTTTTTATCAAATATAAGGCCTAGGAATTTAACTTTTTCAACAATTTGTACATTCATATTATTTATTGCTAACATATTCACATTGTTCACTTTGTATCTTCTGGAGAAAATAATTGCTTTGGTTTTTAGTGGTTCAATTACAAGATTAATTTTATTGAGCCAAACACTGATTTTTGGAGGGATTCTTCCAGTTTTCTTGAATTTTCATTTATGCATGAGCTAGACGACCAGATAATTATATCATCGGCAAACTGTAGGATTTTGACTTCTGGGTTAAGAAGAGTCTCGAGTTCGTTGGTGTATAGTACGTATAAGAGCGGGCTGAGAACTCCCCCTTGGGCCAGTCCTTTGGATATTGTTCTCGGACCTATGATTTCATTGTCGAGTTTACAATATAATTTTCTTGTGTGGTTTAGTTTAATAATGTTATTAATGATTTGGGAAGGAATATTTAAATTGTTAAGTTTTTCGCACAGGATTTCAATAATCACATTATCGTAAGCCGATTTAATATCTAAAAATATTGCAGTAAGATATTCTCTTTTAGAAAAGCTTGTATATATTTCGTTAGAAAATAGAGTAAGGTTATCCAGGGTGCTCTTTTTTTCCTAAAGCCAAATTGAGTCTTGGAGATTATGTTGGAGCTTTCCAGCCAATATTCAAGTCTGTTTTTTAACATCGTTTCAAACAACTTTTCTATCGCTGAAGAGAGAACAATAGGTCTATATGATGACGCAAGGGTGGGATCTTTGTTTGTTTTCTTAATAGGAATTACTAGTTGAGAGATCCATGAGTCGGGAAAGATATTGTTTTTACTAAAGGAGTTGAATAATAGTAAAAGAAAGTGTTTTGATTGGAGGGGTAAATTTTTAATCATGGAATAATGAACTTGATCCAGTCCTGGAGAGCTATCCCCTTTCGAATCGAGGGCTATCTCGAATTCCTTCATTTTGAAGGGTTCGACAGCCCATTCCAAATTAGGGTGATTTACATTTTGGAAAAGGACAGTATCCATGGGAGCGAATGAGGGAGTAATGTTTTGGAAAAATTCTTCCTTTGTGTGAATGTCTAGAGAAGAATCATTAGGAGTAGATATATTTTTAAGTGCTTTAATTTTGTTCCAAATTAATTTCACAGGGGTGTCTTTGTTAATTGTAGAGCAAAATTTTTTCCAATTGGTTCTTTTTTTATATTTAAGAAGTAATTTTGTTTGAGCGTCGATTTTTTTGTATTCAATATAGTTTTCCATGGTCATATTATCTCTATATGCCTTAAATTTTAATTTGCGTTTAGAGCAAATTTTGGTGCATTCCTCATCCCACCAAACAGGGGATGGTTTTTGATTTTGTGGGTGGGTTTGAGCCTTGTTTTTACTCGCCGAATCAAGAGATTGGTTAATATGACATATAAAATTATTATAATTGGTTAGAGCATCTTCTATATTGGATACAGTGTTTGTGTTATAGTTTTCATTGGACATCAAGACTTTATAACTATTCCAGTCGACATTGGTAACATTTCTTGTTTTGTAATTTTTTTGTTTTTTT
>JALMQS010000128.1:40935721-41080980 GCA_024734495.1 Forficula auricularia | reverse complement strand
TGGCAAAATAACTCATCACAGCAAGCGGTATGGCCTGGATATCAATGACAACAAAACCAAGCTCATGATAATTAGTAAGCACAAGATCACGGGAGGTCAAATTTATGTCAACGAAGCTGCAATTGAGAGAGTGGAGCACTACAACTACCTCGGCACCATCGTAAATGAGGACTGGAACGACACTCAAGAAATAAAATATCGCATTGGGAAAGCTAGATCCGCCTTCAATCAAGTGAGCAGATTCTTCAAGAGCCACAAATTATCTCTTGATTTAAAACATGACTTCTGCGTTGTTATGTCTTCTGTCCTCTTGTATGGTGTAGAGTCTTGGACTTTGAACGAGGCCATTATTAAGAGGATAAACGCATTCGAGATGTGGCTGTATCGAAGAATTCTTAAAATTCCCCTGGACAGCACGAATGACTATGCAAAGTTCTGCAAAGAATGAAGAAAAGACCTCGAAGTGGTGGATGACATCAAGGCCCGAAAATTGCAGTACCTGGGTCATATTTTGAGGAACGAAACCCGGTATACTTTTGCTTCAATCTATTCTGCAGGGGAAGATTTTCGGAAAAAGAGGTCCCGGAAGAAGAAGGATATCGTGGTTGAAGAACCTCAGGACCTGGTTCAACAAGACCTCCCAACAACTCTTCCGTATTGCTGTTGATAAAGTGAGGTTGCCATGATGATAGCCAACATTCGTCACGGATTGGCACCTTAAGAAGAAGAATTCATAAAATTATTGAAAGTTTCTTTTTACCGAGAGTAGCAGAATTTTTATAAATTAAAGGAGACAATAGAAGAGTGTGGTGTCTTCTGCTGGAAAAATAAATTTTTTAACTTATTTATAACGAGACTATAGTGTTTCACACATCAATTCCTGTGAATCAATTGTCATAGACTGATAAAGAAAGAAAAGCCCTCGAAACAATAGTCTCGTTATAAATAAATTTAAAAATTTATTTTTCTAGCAGAGACACACTCTTTAATTGTCTCTGAAACAAATATCGACAGATTAATGTCGAAAAACAATGACAAACATTTCACTAATTTTATGTTGCTGACTTGTGTTTTACTTTTAGAATAAAAAAATTCATAAAGTAAAGCTTAAATTACTTAAATATGTTAACTATATATTTTACGTTTTTTTGCTTATCAATTTTAGTGTATTTTATGTGCGGCCCATAACTACTCATATTCTTCCAGGAAGCTATAATTTTAGGAAAAAAATAAAACCGACTTCAAAAAAATTAAATGCAACAAATAAAATACACTAAAAGGTATAAAATAATTATTATCTTATTTAGTTACAACTAAACGACGAAATATTAAAATGAAATAACTTTTTGAAGTCGGTGCCTAACATAGACATTTTATGAATCGCACTCGACGGATCTTACTTGGTACGTTTAGCGGGTACGTTCGCTTATAGGTATAGTTTGTTTGGCACCGACTTCAAAAAGTAATTTCGATTTTAATATTTCTTCGTTTAGTTGTAACTAAATAAGATAATAAATATTTTACCTTTTTAATATATTTTTATTTGTTGCATTTATTTTTTTGAAGTCGATTTTATTTTTTTCTTAAAAATTATTTTTATTTTCTCTTTTTAGTGATGTTATTAATAGTGACTTAATATATATTTTTTATAAAAGATTTTATTTATTATAATTTGGATTATTTGGTCATAAGAATTGGAGAGTTGCGTTATTTCGTCGTTGATTATATCACCAGAACTTGATCAAATTAATATCGTACCACTCCTAAGGTACCCTCTTTTCAATAAAAAAAGAATCAGTAAAATCGGTTCATAAACAAAGAAGTTATGCCTGAACAAACATATCAAAAAAGGTCCAATACCAATGAAAAAAAACGGGACCAATCGGAAGCTAGACTGCAATTTAATAATATTTCTATTAAAATCTTAGAATCTGTCCTATAAATTAAATTCTTTCTCGTTTATAATTGATTTGTTAATCTGAACCCGAGCTCATTTTTGAAAAACATTCCAACTCTTTTAAAAAATAAGATGCTCAAATCTTTACTTTTAAATTGTATGTTTACACAGTTTTAAAGATGATAATTTTTTCAGGCAGATGGCCAGTGCAGATCGCCCCAAAAGGAGATGACACATTGTTTGAGAATAATGGACGCCATGTGCCTGATATTATCTTTAAAACTGTGTAAACATAAAATTTAAATTTTTACTGGATGCTGTTCAAAGAATTAAATATATATCTGCATTACTTTTTTTATAATTGAATTTCTAAATAAGCAAGGTGCTTTGCCCCAGCCTATACAACTAGAAAATTCCTAAAAATATATTTTTTTTTAATATACAATCTCCTCAAAAAGTTTTCCCCGGCTTACGAACAACCTAGCTCATTAAGGTCTCGTAAAAGAAAAAAAAATAATTACGTATAAAATTATAATTTTATTAATGTTTATTTGGCTCTTTTTATTGGTTTGATTTTCTGTTTTATTAGTATATTTAATGAAACCATCAAAATAACTGAATAAATAATTCATGAGCGAGATAGAGAGCGTAGAGTAGTAATAAAAATCAATTAGAAGTTTAAATCATATTTGCGCAGGTTCGGTTCCTATGTGAAAATGTGGTATGTTCATATCTATCAAACAAAGCAAATATATTGAAGATCGATATTTGGCATCCATTAAGCTCCAACAGATATGTAATTTAATGTTGAAGTATTTAGTTTGAGCCATATTGGGTCTAAATCAAGAGGAATTTAATTGAACTAGTAATTAATTCACTCAACATTCTCACACACTTTAGAGATTAATGAAAAAATTACTCTGGAAGACATTCGTCTTAGTTTGTCCTTTTTGCGTAGTCCAAGAAATTTCACGATCAATTTCGGAGTTGGAAAAATGTTGAATGGGGATGGAAGTGTTGCAGATTCTTCAAAGTAGCTCATCCATAGGCGAGTTCGAGCAAATTTCTCCATTCAGTATCGGAATGTTCCTTTAAAAAGAAAATTCATTTAAGTTCATTTCCAGACTAAATTGTCAAACACATCTTAAATTCTAAGAGCTACTGACTATTTTGGAAGATCATTTTAGAATCCAAATAACATATCCCATACTGTAGTGTGATCAGCACACACCCCGAAAGGTAAATTCTTACTCGCCAAATCGAGTCGTTTTTAGGGGTAGGTAATCAATACAGTAAATTGTTTACTCTACGGCAAATTTGAAATGAAGCAAAATTGTAGAGGATGTGATTTTTGACATTTTTGTTTAAAAAAAATTGAAAATAACAATCCAAAATGAGGAGGAGGGTCAAAAATGAAAATTCTAGCTATTTCAACCAAACTCAACCAAATTCTGTATATATAATCAGTGAGCCTCTTAAAGGCTAGAAATGTAAAAACTAACCATCCAAAATGGGGAGGAGGGAGAGTCAAAAAATGAAAATCTAGGCCCCTATATCAAACTTAACTTAGTTTTTGCATTTCTAGTCATCTGGGAGTCCACAGAAACTTCCTCTTAGAGTGCACATGCCCGAAACGGGCGTCGGCGCCTCTCCACATATAACTGGGCTGAGTGTGTTTACTTGTTTTACACAGATATACGGACCTACTTTTTAACGCCGGTTACGAACGGCTAGTTTGGAGTGGTTGACTAGGCAATAATACACTTGGTAGGTTTGCCATTCCTTTCCAAGAGGAGGCGACTGCAAATATCTGCCGAGACTCACTCTCGAACCAGTCACTCTGACCGACACTCTAACCACTGACCCAGCAATCGCCTCTGTCCACAGAATATGTATACACATTTTGGTTGAGGTTGGTATAAGGGCCTAGATTTTCAATTTTTGAACATCTACCCCCCCCCCCCTCCCGTCTCTCCAAATTTTGGGGTTGTCAGTTTTTACATTTATAGCCTTCTGGGGACCCACAAAATATGTATACAAAATTTGATTGAGTTTGGTCGAAAGAGCTAGAATTTTCATTTCAGACCAAACAAAAGTTACAACAAAAATGTCAAAAATTACGTCCTCTACAATTTTGCTGCTAATGGAATTTGCCGTAGAGTAAACAGTTTGGGAGTCATAATCAATGAGGTGGTTATTTGACAACTTTCAGGGGTCAATTATCTCGATTACCCGAAAAACGACTCGATTTGACGACTACTAATTTGACTTTCGGGGTGTGTGCTGATCACACTACAGTACAGTTACAGTTGAATTCTAAAATCATCTTCCAAAATGGTCAGTAGCTCTCGGTCTATTATCTTACTATCAATAAGTGAATAAGAATTTGACATCATAGCGATCAGGAGGTTGAGCAAGACAATCACATTGATTACTGAATACGATCCAAACATAAGGAGTCCCCAGAATCGAGTATAGGTCTTAATGCCTGTTAATCTGAAACTATCGATTCAACTCCGCCAAAACTTGCCCAAAATAGAGACTGAGATGATTCAAATAAACTGAAAAAGTAGGAAGGAAATTAGATATCACACTTTAAAATAATTATTTTTTATTTAAATAAATTGACACGTTCTGATGTGGCCACACTTAACTTTACTATACACTTCTGGCTGAGTAAGGATCGAAGGGCCTCAGATTTTTCATTTTTTGACCCCCCCCCCCCAATTTGAGGCGTTTGATTTTGCATTTTTAGTGTTCTGGTGGCCTGCTGCTTACTGATTTCTTTCATTTCACCCACTCTTGAGATCCACAAAATTTTTGTTCACAAAAATCGATGAAAATTAAATTTGCTGGAAGGAAAGTACTGTTTGCTCCTGGTATCCGAATACAAATTTTAAAAAATTAAAAAAAAATCACTGCTCATCGCTTGATTTCAAGGGTCCATTGGCTAGCTGTAATACTAGTACTGGCTTCATTGCCAGATGAAATTATACAGATTAAAAAAATATATTCATTGATCTATTCGAAAACGCGAGTAGGAAAAATTGTGATTAAGTATTTGAACGGTGGTTAAGTATTTGAACCGTGGTTAAGTATTTGAACCGGTGTTAAGCATTTGAATCATGATTAAAGTATTTGAACCAAGATTGTTAAGTATGCTTGAACAGCGGTTAAGTACTTAAACCATGGTTAAGCATTTGAACCGCGGCTAAGTATTTGAACCACGGTTAAGCATTTGAACCGTGGTTAATTATGAAAATTAGCTAATTAAATTTGAATTTAATTAAATATGAAATCAACAAGGTAAGTATGTAAACAGCAAGTTAATTAGGAAAAGGAGGAGTTTACTAAGAAAACTGAAAGTTAAGTATTTAAATCGTTGCCATTGCTCATCCCATGAACCCCGCCCTTGGACGGGGGGGGTTCTGACCTCCCCCCGTGGCTACGCCTCTGCCTGTATGGTAAAGTAATAAGCGGATATGGCCATCCACATGACTTTATAATAAAATAGCTTGTGTTAAGGAGAAGTAGACGCTATTGCTAAAACTCGTACTATACTTGATTAATAGAAAATTCTTTGTTTGAATGTCTCCAATGGATATGGACTTGTCTCGACATGTATCCGGGATTATTATAAAAGTGCCCATGCTTATATTTCGCACCCTTTTCTTTCTATACCAGAGTGAGAAATTCTAACACAATTGAATTTCAGAGAATTTATTATTTTTTAAATATTTTTATCTTTAATTGTTTTTAAAATATTTTCAATGAAAAAGGGAATTATTTTTTCGAAATTTCGTTAGATTTTTTTCATTTGCTTTTAAGGAATTAAAAAATTCTATCAAATATATTTTTTTCATTAATTATAATATTGATGATCTTTTTTAGGTAGATTTTTTAACCAAATAAATAAGAATTAACAGATATTTATTGTGGGGTGTTCATTTTAGAAAATCAATTCAAATGAAATTTGTTTTTACTAAAATTAATAATTTATTTTTTCTAATAAAATTTCTTCGATAGGCCTGCAAGCCTGCTGGGCGTGTTTAATTTGATATTAAAATTTTAAAATCAAAATGATTTAATTTTTTTATTTTCTCAAAAAAATTCGAATTCGATTTTTTTTCCAATTTTTCAAGTACCTTAAATCCAAAAAATTGAAAATCTCTCTCTCTATCTTCTATCTGCCTGTGTGTTCAAATAAAATACACATTTTTGGCACTAGAACGAATTGAACGATTCTGCGAGTGATAAGAATGGGGAATAAGGACCGACAAAAAAAATTATGACTTTACGTTTTTGAATTACCGTGGATTATGGGAATCTATAGACAGATCGACTTTATAGATATTATTATGGGAGATAAATGAACTTTCTACGACTTTTCGTTTTTCCGCTGTCGTTGGTTTAGAAATCGGAATTAACATACGTGAACGAATGAACATTTATCAGTTTCAGATATTTCTCAAAACAAAATACAAACTCTAAAGAAAGCAAAATATTAATTACTACTTAAAAAAAAATAATAATAGCTCCTACACATATTTATTTTTATTTCAAATTATTTATTTTCAGTAATGAAGCTCTTGAAGCTTTTATTTTTGTGATTAATTTTATTAAGATTTGAATTTTTAGTTAAATCACACATAATTAATGATAAATGAATAATTAATGTGATTTAACTAAAAATTCAAATCTTATTTTTTCTTGGCTAACTAGACAAAAACAAAGTGAGAAGCTAAAAATTTATTTATTATTTATTTTTATCTCTTACTTTTACGATTAGACATACTTTTACTTGGTAGGGCGCCATGGAAAAATTTTAATTGAAAAAAGGCGCCGCGACTCAGAAAAGAATCCCTGCTATAGGATATATAAATGATACGTCTCTGAGACTATTGGTTGCGTAACTTTAGGGCGAAAGTATCTAATAAAAAATTGTATACATTAATTAAAGGTTTATTGTAAAATTATTCATAAATGTATTCATGAATTCCCCCGCCCCTATCACCATACACACAATATTTGAGAATATTCCTTAAACTAGTTAAGAATTTACGAGTATATCTATACATTATAGTCTTTCTGTCGCTTAGAACCAATAAAGCTAAAATCTTAATATGCTTAAATGCTACAAACATTCATAAATTAAAAATAATAACTCTCTTTATTTATTATACGTTCATTTTAAGGTATATTTCATTTTTCTTGTTTTTTTTTTTTTAGTTTGAAAATAATAATTTAAATTTTTTTAACACTCCCGCCCTCCTTGATTTCAAACAAAATCCAATCAAAACCAACATAAATTACATTTGATATTTCGTTTTGATATTCATACTGGATTTTTGAGCTAGAGCGTACACAAAATTTGATAACGAACTAACTGACATTTTTAACCGACTTCAAAAAGGAGGAGGTTCTCTATTCGATTGAATTTTTTTTTTTTTTTTTTTTTTTTTTTTTTTTTTTTTTTTTTTTTTGTGCCTATGTTACCTCATATCTCCGCCAATTGTCAACCGATTTTGAAATTTTTTTTGCATTGGGTCCAGTCTAGCTTCCGATTGGTCCCATTTTTTTTCGATTTTTTTTCATAGGTATTAGACCTTTTTTATTAGGTTTGTTTAGGTTTGTTTAGACCTAACCTCTTTGTTTATGAACCGATTTCGATGGTTCTTTTTTTATCCGAAAGGGGGTGTCTTAGGGATGGTGTCATATTAATTTGGTCAAGTTCTGATGATATAATCACTATTAATAACATCACTAAAAAGAGAAAAATAAAAATTTTTAAGAAAAAAATAAAAACCGACTTCAAAAAATTAAGTGCAACAAATATAAAAATACACTAAAAGGTATAAAATAATTATTATCTTATTTAGTTACAACTAAACGACGAAATATTAACACGAAATTACTTTTTGAAGTTGGTGCCAAACATATACCTTTTATGAATCGCACTCGACGGATCTTACTTAGTACGTTTGGCGGGTACGCTCGCTTATAGGTATAGTTTGTTTGGCACCGACTTTAAAAAGTAATTTCGTGTTAATATTTCGTCGTTTAGTTGTAACTAAATAAGATAATAATTATTTTATACCTTTTAGTGTATTTTTATATTTTTTGCACTTAATTTTTTGAAGTCGGTTTTTATTTTTTTCTTAAAAATTTTTATAACAAAATAATTAATTTCTTGTAAAATATATTTTTTCATGCTCACTCATTAAGACTTTTTGTAGACCAAAACGCCATGGTTTCGATCAATTTCTTTTTATCACAATTTTTAGAAAAATAAAACCGACTTCAAAAAAATTAAATGCAACAAATAAAATAATAAGAACTCTAAAATAAAATAAAATGCACTAAAAGGTATGAAATAATTATCTTATTTAGTTACAACTAAACGATGAAATTGTTACATGAAATCACTTTTTGAAGTCGGTGCCAAACATATACATTTTAAGAATCGCACTCGACGGATCTTACTTACTACGTTTGGAGGGTAATAAAGACAACATCGCGTAAGCTCGCTTATATAGTTTGTTTAGCACCGACTTCAAAAAGTGATTTCATGTAACAATTTCATCGTTTAGTTTTAACTAAATAAGATAATTATTTCATACCATTTAGTGTATTTTATTTTATTTTAAAGTTCTTATTATTTTATTTGTTGCATTTAATTTTTTGAAGTCGGTTTTTTTTTCTAAAAATTATTTTTATTTTTCTATTTTTAGTGCTGTTAACAAAATAAATTTTTATAAAAATATTAATTTTAATAATTTTATTATTTTTTGAAAAGGAATAACTAATATATGTATTTTCCGACAATGATTGAAGCACTAGACCACAGCTCAACTGTGACCCGTTACTTGAAGCGTCACGTCACCCGTGACGTGACTCGTAACGGCTCAATCCCATTTGCTGCCCAGGAAAATAAAATGTACATGAACGCCAAAATTTAAATATAAGATATTAATTTGAACTTAGAGTTAATGCTGCAGCGCCATCTGTGGCTTGAATTGGTACCAACCGTGACAAGTGATGGGTGACGCGTGACGGCTCAATACCATTTACTGCCAAGTAAAATAAAAAGTGGCAAGGCGCGCCAAAAGAAGTTATCACTTCAAAAATCTTTTCTTCAGATAATAAAGGAGGATATGGCATGCAGGAATTTTTGAGAAGTAAAATAAAAATTGGCATGATGTCAAATAGAGGCAAGTAGTTTCATCAAAACATTCTTAAGAATAATAAAATTGTGAAGGAAAAGTAAAACGAAAACTTAATAGATATTAAAAATACAAGTAAAATAAATAATTAAATATAAATATACTTGGCAAATCGGCGCCATTTCATACAGGCATCTCCATTGCCTTCCCAATCAGGTAGTCCTCCTGGAAGGTGATAACATTTAATTCTTTCGAGTTCGGCAAAATACCAAAGTAACTGATTTAAACCTAAAATAACAAATTAACTTAATTAAAAATAAGGAATAAAGATTCTATGTGTAATTTTAAACATACCGCATGCGAAGGCAAAGAGAACGAGAGTATAAATGAAGAAGAATTTCACAATATCTATTACCATACGACCCAGAGAAATTTGGAGGGGTCCGAGGTGAGGGTTTATCGAAAACATATGGACTAATTTAAGAGCACTGAAAAACATATTTCTCTTTATTAAACATGAAAATTAATCTTAAATTAAAAGATTTCACTTTTTTAAGACTCAGTACATGCTCTGCAAATGATAGGAGAAAGGGGTGAGGTATAGCAGCAAATCCTGGATACAAATTCAAATATAATTGGAAATCTATTTTTTGATATAATTAAGTTATCGAAATTTTAATTTTTGAATTCTAATTAATTCTATTATTTTGTAGAGAGAAATGAAAAAGATTTTAAGCGGTGGCTAGAAGTACTACTACAGAAAATGAGTGCAAATGCAGAATGGTAGCTGATAAAAAAAATGTAAAATATAGTTGTTAATAATTTTATATAAAAAAATAAAACCGACTTCAAAAAAATTAATTGCAACAAATAAAATAATAATAACTTAAAAATAAAATAAAAATGCACTAAAAAGGTATAAAAATAATTATCTTATTTAGTTACAACTAAACGACGAAATATTAACATGAAATTACTTTTTGAAGTCGGTGCCAAACAAACTATACCTATAAGTGAGCGTACCCGCCAAACGTACTAAGTAAGATCCGTCGAGTGCGATTCATAAAATGTATATATTTGGCACCGACTTCAAAAAGTAATTTCATGTTAATATTTTGTCGTTTAGTTGTAACTAAATAAGATAATTATTTTATACCTTTTAGTGTATTTTATTTGATTTTTAAGTTATTATTATTTTATTTGTTGCATTTAATTTTTTTGAAGTCGGTTTTATTTTTTTTTATAAAATTATTTTTATTTTTCTCTTTTTAGCGATGTTACTAATAGTGACTTAATATTTTAATATTTTGCATGAATCTCGTAAGAGAAAGCGGGCGAATGAATCAGAAAATGATAATAAAATTCAATTCATAAATATAGAAATTCTTTCGAAAAGTTTGCGAGTTTTAAATAAATGTTTTAAGATTTTTTTTATAAAAGATTTTAGTTTATAATTTCGATTATTTGGTCATAATAATTGGAGATTTAAAAGGTCCAATACCAATGAAAAAAACGGGACCAATCGGAAGCTAGACTAGAACCCGATTCAAAAAAAAATCATCAAAATCGGTTCACAATTGGCGGAGATATGAGGTAACATAGAGACAAAAAAAAATCAGTCGAATAGAGAACCTCCTTCTTTTTTGAAGTCGGTTAAAAAGTTCATATTGCCGATAGTTGCAGAGTTTCATTATAAGAGAAAAATTAATGAATATCTTCTTTGTTTTATTTGATATGTTATAGATAATTTAATTTACATTGTCAGAAGGGCCCTTGGAAATCAAACACAAGTGCCAAAAAGATAGATGAACAAAAGACAAAACATCTCTGTCACACTCGTATATAACATACTCATTCAATAAAACACCTTAATTAACTTTTTCTTATATGGATGGTTATTGGGAACTTGGACTTTGAAATAAATGGAAGTTAAATTTTTAAAAAGTTAACGTTTCATCGTAAATTTTTCGACTTCAGGCAATTTGTAAGCTTAACCTTCTCATAAGTAATATATGTGTTTAATTTATAGGCCATATGTCAATCACAAATAAAAACAATTATTAGAATAATGACATCCTAATTTATAAACACACAATCCTCAACAAGGCTTAGCTAATACAACTTAGAGAAAACTTTTAATAGTTTGTCACATGATTATTTATATAATTATTCATTAATATTGTAATTTGTATTAGTTAAACCTAGTTGAATGAGGATGTCATTATTCTCCGTAAATATGGTCTACAATGAATTATACATATTTTACTTGCGAGGAAATTAAGCATAAAAAATATTCTATGAAACTTCGCAACTTTTAAAAATTTATTTGTCACATGAATATTTATATAATTATTCATTAATATTGTAATTTGTATTAGTTAAACCTAGTTGAATGAGGATGTCATTATTCTGCCGTAAATATGGTCTAATGAATTATACATATTTTACTTACGAGGAAATTAAGCATAAAAAATATTCTATGAAACTTCGCAACTTTTAAAAATTTATTTGTCACATGAATATTTATATAATTTTATTCATTAATATTGTAATTTGTATTAGTTAAACCTAGTTGAATGAGGATGTCATTATTCTGCCGTAAATATGGTCTAATGAATTATACATTATTTTACTTAGGAGGAGATTAAGTTTAAAAAATATTCATATGAAACTTCACAACTTGCAAAAATTTGACTTTTAATTATTTCAAAGTGCAGGTTCACAATAAAATTTTTTTTAACATGGACAATAACAACACTAATTTAATCTTAATTAATATCTTCAAAGTAAAATTTCACTGATGAGGTGATGAGTTATTGAATTAGAAATGAGCCCCAAGCTCTTGTTCTGTATTTACTATATAAATATTAAAATGAATGAATGATGAGTGATTCGAAATTTAAACATAGAGCTAATACTATATCGTTTTTGAATTACTTCAAAATTCGAAGGCATTGGAATGACTATTCTCTGAGACTAATACCCCTCGTTGATTGATAATAATCTCAAATCAAACAGAATAAAAAAAAGAAAGGATGATTTAAAATTGTCTTCTATAATATTATCAAAAGCATTTATCAATTAAATATTTAAAGTAGGTATATTATTTTATATGTATTATAATTAATTTAATTAATATATATGAATATGGAGCAGCTATTTGAGGAACTAGCTTGTTTTCAAAAATCTAGCCTTTATGCAAAAAGGAGGCAGATTTCTAAAAAGTTTATAATTTCGCTGATAAATACTATATATGTATATATTGCAGTAAAAACCCGTTTTTAGTAAGAACGGGTTCTTACTAGTTAAAACGCGTTTCACTGAATACCTTTTGTGGCAACTAGAATTTACTGATGCTGGTTGGGTTTGGTTCAAGAGTCTAGAAACTTCATTTTTGAACTTCCGCCTCATTTTGGGTGTTTATTTTCAACAATTTTTAAACGAAAATGTCAAATATTAGAAGCAAAGTTGTAATTTTTGATATTTTCCTTTAAAATTTTTTGAAAATAAACACCCAAAATGAGGCGGAAGGTCAAAAATGAAGATTCTAGAACCTTGAACCAAACTCAACCAACATCAGTAAATTCTAGATGCTACAAAAGTATTCAGTAAAATGCGTTTTAATTAGTAAGAACGCGTTCTTACTAAAAACGGGTTTTTATTGCAACATATACATATATCATATTACTGATCATGATGATGATGACATTTACCTGAAAATATTAGCTCCTGCAAAAAGGCCTTCAGCGATGAGTTGCGGATCAAAAGCATCCCATTGCTCTCTTGGAACATAAGCTGTAGAGGGATCTTTTTCTATTTCGGAAGTTTGCTGGATATAAGCAGCACCTCTCAAGACCACCACCGCAACATATAACAGGTTACGGGTGAAATCAATAAAATTCCACATATTTCTTAAATATTCTTGCATTCCCTCTACATAAATCTCCATTGTTTCTTCCCAAATAAAACCTAAAAAAAAAAAAAAAAAAATGCGTCAACTTGTTTTATTCAAACCTAAATCATGACCACTAGCTATTATTTAATATTATCTTTTATGAGTTAAATTTTTTAGAGAAAAATTTCATTCTTAATTATAAATTACATTTTCCATTCAAAACATTACTTAACCTAATGAAATCAACTGGTCTGGGCACCACACGATTTTCACATTATTTCCTCCTTATTTGAAATCATCATACTAATTTTCTTCATTCAAATTACTCCAATTTGTGGTTTCCCCAAGCCATTTTGAGAAATCTGGAAAAAAGACGAAAATGCAAAATACCAAAAATCTTCAAGTCCTTCGATTTTAGCCAAGATCTTGGTATATTTCTTCTAGCCTCTAAAATAGCTTAAGTTTAAAATCCCAAAGCTTTGCGAATTATCGTACACGAAATATGTAGAATAATTAAAATATTTATTTTGCGACATTCCTAATTTACAACATCTTCCTTTATTTCAATCCGATTAAAATTTATTCACGATAACAACATATGACATTTGATATAAGTACTCCAATTTTAAAAAATTAGAGCCGTTTTTGAGAAAAATCAGAAAAAAACAAAAAATCTTTCATGTAAATGTCAGTTTTCTGTGTTGCAATTTCAAACCAAAATCTTGCTGTACTTTTTCTAGCCATTATCGAGCTTAGCTTTGTTACTTATGGTTGCGAAACGCAGAGAGGTACATTTTTATGTACATAATGCAATAAAGTATTATCATTTAATGTCAAAAAAAATTAAATAATGGCCTTATTTTTGCATAAGCATTGAAAATGTTTTATTAAATTAGAATTTGGCAATTGATAAGAGTCAAATATATGCTATGCTATAGTGGAATAGAAAATTTCTAATTTCCTTTAAAATGTTTATTTATTTATTTATTTAATTTCAAGAATATTAGAAAATGTTAAAGCTAAGAATCTTAACGTGAGTACTATGTTTTTCGGTTCGCTTTCAGATGGGTTCTTGCAATTTACCAAATTGGGAAACTTTACTCTTGAGTTTATATTATTTAAGCAAATTTAAATTCCGAATTGATTAAATTACTTGATGGTCGTTGAACAACCCGCACCATTGAATTAAATAAATGGCGAAAGTTAATCTCTATATAAATTACTTAAGGTAAATCTTAGAAAATAAAATAAAATAAAATAAAAAAATTAGCTAGACATTTTGAAACATACATATATGAATTTTATTTTATTTCAATTTTTTTTCTGTTTTAATATTACAGTATAATCCCGGTTCAGGTAGCCCGGTCATTTTGCCCAGGTTTTATTTTTGGAAAAAATTATTAAGTGCTGCCACGGCAAAGTTAATTGTGAACTAAATATTAGTTGATTTCTCGACGCGATTAAAAATACAAAGAAATTGAAGAAAAAGTAAAAACTTTTTCAAGACTTCGCTACGCTTGCTAGTTAGAGCCGCAACAAGTAATTTCTTTGGTACATTTTTGTCTGAATTTTAATCAAGTCCAATTGAATATTCTCTCTCTCTATAACGAGTATCGTTTTGGTCCGAGTTTTATTTTCGAAAAGAGCTTCTCGTGTATGTATATACAGGGTGGGACGCGGTCACTTCCTTATTTTAAAAAATCATAACATTAAAAGTATTGGCAGTATCGATTTAATTCTTTTTTCTGTATACAGGAGTACATTAAAAGATTTATTTCATTAGGTTTTAAAAACGACATTTCGAAGGTGGCCACTGTCCTCGTCAATACACTGAGATATTGAAATTTCTGTCCACATTTTCTAGCATATCTGTGCCTATTGTCGACAATAGCAGCACGACATCATCCTTCAGCTGACCAAGGGTCCTTGGACGATTCGTGTAAACCAAAGATTTAAGGTGACCCTACACGAAATAGTTACGGGGGGCTAAATCTGAAGATCGCTCCTAAGAGAGATGAGCCGTTCGGGGAAGTGTTACCGCAAGAGAATTCATGGAAGTTCGTGCCGTGTAATCCGTATCGTCATCCTGTTGGAACCACACATCCCCCACTTCAATTTCTTCGAGTTTGAGTAGAAAAAATTACTCAATCGAAAAGTGGACAGAAATTTCAAAATTCGGATATCTCAGTGTATTGAAAAGGACGGTGGCCACATTTGAGATGTTTTTAAAACCTATTGAAATAAAAATTTAAATGTACCCCTATAGAAAAAAGAATTAAATCGATACTGCCAATCCTTTTTTTGTTATTATTTTTAAAATAAGGAAGTGACCGCGTCCCACCCTATACCTATATACTTCCAAAAATAGGATATCGGGAATATTGTGAACCCATGAATATATTTTTCCTGGGTAAATTATTTTTTATAAAATAATACTAAAGAGGCATTAAATTTTTCTTCCTGGTCAGTATCTGATTGCAGCTCTATATATTTAATCAGAAAGTTTGCAGAAAAAAATTTACCTATATCTAATGAAAATGAATTCGAAAATATACCAAAAATGGTGATTATTTTTCCCGGAAATCTTGAAATTTAGTTCCACATTCAAAATTTTAAAATCAGCACTTTTATCTTTTGAAAAATCAGCAGATTTTCAAATTTTTTATTTTAAAGAAAAAATTATCACGACAAATTGTATCTGATATACATTATCCATTAAGTACATAAAAATCTCAATGTTTTAAGAAAAATCTATAGTTTAAGGTCGGCCCTCATTCATTGCAGTGCTGGGCCGCATGTAGGCCCGCTGGCAGCGGGTTGGACAGCCCTGATCTAGACAAAACTCAAATGAGTGGAGCGACCTCACCTGCCCCCGTAGCGGAAAAATTGAATCCGATACCGTCAACATATATTAATTAGTCTACCCCCTTCAAGAAGCTATTTTACCCCAAAGGGGTAAATACCCCTAGTGTAGGAACCACTGGTCTAATGCAAGAAAGAACTTGAGATCTTTTAAGGTTCACTTTTACTTATTAATATATGGAATATTTTTCCTTACCTAAGACATAAAGCAAGACAATCCATTCCAAGGGCGTAGGTCCATTCCCTCTTTGTTTGGCCAAATACTCTTCCAATCTACGACGCATATTTTCTGTCCCGAAAAGTTGTATTACTTGAATTTCAGCTCGTTGTGATACCAAAATCAAAATCACTGGATAATAATTAATAAAAAAAATACATTTTTATTAATGAGTTTTTATACATTTTGCTTCTACTACTTTTGAACAAATAATTATTTACAGAGAATTCTCAACATTTTTTTTTTATATTTTTTAATTAATTTTTATTTTGAGAAGAAACATATTTTTTTCAATCTTTCAAAGATAATTCTTTCCAAGCTTTGGATGATCTTACAACATAGGGCGCTTTAGTATGGTACTGTGATAAACGGTCAAGCAGGGACAAAACCCGTATAGCACAGAGACCAAAATAAAACCCAAATGCAACTTTTTTGATTGGTTGAATTATAGTCATTATATAGTTTTAATTAGGTTGAATTACGGTTTCAAAACGGTAGTTATGTCTCGTTTTTTTCCGTTTTGCAACTGTTGTATTATCGTTAAATTATAGTCGCAAAGATTATAATGCAACCGTTACAAACAGGTTGTCGCCAACATTTTTGTCACCGATTTGCAACTGTTTATTTATAATTTTATATTTCTTTGATTTGATTAATATAATGAATAATTACACAATTCTTTAATAAAGAACAATAATCAACATATATATATATATATAATGTTGATTATTGTATATTATTAAAGAATTGTGTAATTATTCATTATATTAATCAAATCAAAGAAATATAAAATTATAAATAAACAGTTGTGAATCGGTGACAAAAAATGTTGGCGGCAACCTTTTTTGTAACGGTTGCATTATAATCTTTGCGACTATAATTTAACGATAAAACAACAGTTGCAAAAACGAGACATAACTACCGTTTTGAAACCGTAATTCAACCTAATTAAAACTATATAATGACTATAATTCAACAAATCAAAAAAGTTGCATTTGGGTTTTATTTTGTTCTCTGTGCTATACGGGAAGCAGTGCGAATTTGATCTCGTTTTCAAATGTCCATTTTAAAGTGATAAGAACAAATACCTATAGGTCCTTCTAAATTGAAAATAAAATTTATTCAAGAAATCAATCTGAAGAAATATTTATTCAAATACTATAAAATACCTTATTGATAAAAAGTGAGCAAATTTTCTACATATCCTATTAATTTTATCAATTATTAGAGTTTCATCATTTTTATGAATAATTAAGTTAACAAAGTTTGTGGAATATAGCAGAATGAAGGTAGAAACATTTTTTTTTTTTTTGATTTTTCGGCTTTTCTAGCCATAAGCCAATTTACGATATTATTAATTTTTTTAAAGTTTGTCTCTACCTCCGGGGTCAGCTTTTCGCCGGATGACTCGTCAGATTTGAATCCGGGTCCACTTGGTTAGCAGGCTGGCACGCTGACCCCTAGCCTATCTTACCCCCAGCTAGAAACATTTGATTACAACAAAGTGCTTTCGATTTTTTGGTCCGACAAGGGGGATGGTTCTGATATGAATTTCGCTAATAAAAGCAGCAAGTTGCAATTCGCGAGCTAAGGGAATTAATGTGAGTATCGCGAGCTAAGGGAATTAATGTGAGTATCGACGATTATCCACATTATACACTGTGGTGCAAAAAAGTGGAACACTTAGAAAAATTAAGTTTTTTCAAATAATTTTTAGAAAAAACATATCTTATTTAATCTTTTAATACATTCTGTGATTGTACAAATATTTTTAAACATTTTTAGAGTGAAAACAATGTATTACTTTAATTTAAACCCTTTAAAATTAAATTTATTTAAAATAGCATAAATTTTCAGGTTTGAAATCTGATCTCTTTATTGAATTGTATTAAATGATTGTCTAATAGAGAATTAAATTGATTATTTTAATGTTTATCAGTTTGATTTGAATTTCTTATCTTTTAATTTAATTTCATTTGAAATATTGTCCAAGCATAATGCCTCTAAAGACCGAGGAAGTAGCTCAAGCTGTAGCTCTAATAAAAATGATGGAAGATTGTATCGGTATGTCGCTCAACGACTTAAAGCATCAGTTGGAAGTATCCACAGAGCTGTAAAACGATATAGAGAAACAAACTGTTATGCCAGAAGACCGGGATCTGATCGAATTAGAGCTGAAAATGAGAGAGATGACCGATTCATACTATTGGAGGTATTGAGGGATCGGCATTGAACAACAGCTCAAATTCAACAGGGCCTTCTACAAACTCGACAAGTCAACCTACGTGTTTGGCCTATCAAAAGACGTCTCCGGGAATTAGGGTTGATGTCAAGGAGACCAGCGATAGCCCTTCTTTGACACCCGAATCACCGAACAATCTAAGTGTCCCACTTTTTGCACCACAGTGAAAAAACATGGTTTTGGCCGTTGCTCCAAAGAAACACTTATTTGTATACATTTTTGCTTTGATTTTCACAGCTAGAATAATATCGTTTATCACAGCTCCAATGAAAAGGCTTGGGGCCGATCATGAACACAATTAATTAACATTATATATAATAAATAGCATCAAGTTTGAATTTATTTATTTTTTAAAATTTGACGTTTTTAAGATCTAGCAAACTTATAAAAAACAAAAAAACAATATCTTTTAATGACAATCAAAAATCTATATCATATTGTTCAAGTTATAGAAATATTATTTATTGATTTTTCAATATTTATTTATTATATTGTGACGGCATCTATGTATCTATTATCTATACATTTCAATAAGTTAAGTTTGTTTGACATGATATCGAGATATACTTACTCAAGAAGAAAAGATAAGAGGATGCATGAATGAGAAACTTCATAAATGGCTTTCTCATTAGTTTGCCAGTTGAGGTATTTGGAGCAATCATATATAGCATGCAATAAAATGGAAAGAGAAGAGCCACTCGAGAAATATCAAACAATTTCTGCATGACGGGTTTCCGGCGAAATCCTGGTACGCCCTCATACCAAATTGCAGCCAGTAATTGTTGGATGTTGGGATGAGCAACAAACTAGATAAAATCATTTAATTAGGAGCAGATCTCAAAATCACACATTGGAATTAATAATTATTTCACTTGATTATTAGAACATGAAATCGGAAATACAAATTCAGAAATGTTTTCTTTCTCTTAGAACCAAAAATATTAGGCCAGATACTTTTCGACGAAAGTGTGCTGAGGTGGGTCACCGATTTTGATGCCGATTTTTTCCTCGAAAGTACATCAGAAAAGGAGATGATCTTGAAAATTTGATCCTGATTCGATCAAATTTGTCCGCTGGAGAATTTTTTGAATTTTGAAAAAAGTCGATTTTTCAATCATTTTCAAATGTTAATATCTCAGCTTCTTTATGAGCTTCTTAGAAACTTGTTTGAGGCGGCATTCTTCTCGGTAAACCCTCTACTTTTAAGAAAAAAAATTGGTCATTGGTTTACACTCAAGTCCGTCCTCACAGCGAACGACTGAAATTTTCAGGGTTGATTTTTTTTATGAAAATGATGAGAGAAGGAGTTACACCAAAAAGGTGCAACCCCTAAAGGCCTGGGTTGGCCCCTCCATCGTGAAAAGAAGAAGAAAGAATTTTATGGGCTGGGCGGAAGTCGAAGGTATCTGTGGAACGGGTCTTAAATAGCTGAAGGTTATAAGTCGCGGGAAAGATGGTGGCAGGGAGCGAGTTCCAGTCTCTGGAGGTCTAAGGGATAAAAGAGTTGGCGAAAGCTCTTGTTCGACAATTATCCAATTTGACAACGAAGCGGTGCTGAGCGTTTGAAAACCGCGTGTTTCTCGTAAAGAGGGCATTAGGGGGGATAATTGATTTCAACTCGACTGAACAGACATCGTGATAGTATCTGTAGTACAGGGAAAGGGCAGAAACGGTTCTTCGGTGAGCCAGTGAGTGTGAGTGAGTTGGTTAGAGACGGGTCTCCTATTAGTTTAATTGCTCGCTTCTGAATTGCATCCAGTGTAGCAAGAGAATGTTTGGAGGCATCCCTCCACAGATGAGAGCCATATTCGACACAGGGACGAATTTGAGCCTTATACAGTATAAGAAGTTGACTGGGAGTTTAACAGCGTCTAGACCTAATTAGGAGACCAAGCTTGCGCGCTGCAGCTTTAGCAGTGGTTGAGATATGGTCATTCCATGAAAGGTCAGACCCTAGAGTTACGCCTAGCATTGAAATTTTATCCCTGAATTCTAGTGAGTTTGAGTCGAATGATATGTTTTGAGAGGTTTCTGTCGACGCGCCTAGAAATAAGGCAACACTGCATTGAAATTAAATAGGTTTTGGGATCCCCAGTTTTTAAGTCTGCTTAAGTCTAAATTTATTGAGGAGGCAATATCTGCACGGTTTTTATGCGATATAGCGTCGTTATGTAGGGTGCTGTCATCTGCCTATCAATGTACCGGATTGGAGGGCAAGTTTAGAAAGTCGATGATAAAGATAAGAAAAAGAGTGGGGGAGATACACTGAGGAACTCCAGCGTTGGTGTGGAAGGAGGAAGATGATATTTCATCGATGACAACCTTAATACTACGGTCTGAAATAAAACTTTCGAAAACTGAGAATTGAGGATATAATGACAATTCCTGCAATTTCAAAGGATTTCGAGTTGAAAGAAAAAAGTTCTGGCTATCTGAAAATGACGATTTTTCAAAAATCGATTGGCTTAAGATGGCCATTGGTCATTCTTCTCTGTAAACCCTATACTTTTAAGAAAAAAAGTTGGTCATTGGCTTACACTCAAGCCCGGCTAACTAAAGCACTGTTTCAGAGATATTTTTCCTATTGTTAAAATGCTGTCATATCTACAGTTTTCGAAGTAGAGAGGTTGACTAGCAGCTGATATTTTTGTTCAGGCATACTCTGAATAAATCTACTCATTGCTATTTCTGTTTAGTTATGGCCATCTAAAACTGATCGATTTTGAAAAATCCTCATTTTTCAGAATTGCCACAAATTTTTCTTTCAACTCGAAATTCTTTGAAATTACTGGGATTTCATCATATCCTCAATATTCTGAAAATTTCGATCGTTCGCTGTGAAGACGGACTTCAGTCGTAACTCAATGACCAATTTTTTCTCTAAAAGTAGAGAGGCTTACAGAAGAATGCCACCTCAAACAAATCCTCTACAGGTATATAGAAGCTGAGATAATAACTTTTTGAAAATGACTAAAAAATCGACTTTTTTCAAAATTCAAAAATTTTCCAGCGCTCAAATTTGATCGAATCGGACTCAAACTTGCAGGATCATCTCCTTTTCTGATGTACGTTCGAGGAAAAATCATATCGCAAAGTATTTTGGATCAACAAAGCTATCAAAAAATCACTGAAACTCTTTGCAAAGAATACAAAAACAAAGTTCTTTCTAACTCTCAGCTTCAACAGCAGCCAGGCTGCGTCTGACGTTCGAACGCTGACGACTGCTGCTCTTGAACGGCGCAACGTATACTAAGCGTGGCGAAAAACACCGTCCTGTGGCGCGCACATTGAGAAGCAGTTTCTGGCAGCAGGTCGACGAAAGCACTTAAGTCAAAATGACCGACTTACGCGAAACATTTATTTTGTGAAAAATATAAAGCACTAGCTGAGAAGTCCGCCGAGTCTACATCCTATGGACCCCCCACCCCGCACCCCAACCACATTCCATCTCCGCACCCACCCTGCACCCTACTACGCACCCTTCCCCCCAGACCACGCCCACCCCACCCCGAGCCCCCTGCACCCTCACCCTCTCTACATTCCACCTCCGAACCTCCACCACCGCACCGCAACCCAATTTCACCCCCGCACCTATCATGCACCCCACTACGCACCCTTCCCCTCTATTCCCACCCCCACCCCGGCACCCTCCACCCACACCCCGAAATCCCATTCCACCTTCGAACCCACCTGCCTTTCCCATCCAATTCGCTCCCACCCCCACCCCGGGCCACCTGCACCCCACCCCTGCATTCCACACCCGGACCTCCCTCCACCAGTTCTTGTTTTCTGACTCCTAGAGGCACTAGATTGCAAAACAAGATTTGGTTGCGTTTGCTCTAGGAGCATGAATTTTAATTTTTTGACCCCCCCCATTTTGGGTGGTTAGTTTTTGCATTTTTAGACTTCTGGGAGTCCCTAGAATATGTATACAAAATTTGGTTGAGTTTGCTCCAAGGAGCATTTTCATTATTTGCCCATTTTGGGAGGTTAGTTTTGCTATTGTGTTCTTTATTTATACCCCTTCAAAATGTGGTAGATCTTTATGCCTCGCCCTGTATAATTTTTTTTGTAATTTTATTGAACCAATTATTTTACATGAACCAATGTATACATTGTATTTGAGCTTTGACTCCGGAGATTACTTCTCCACGATTCTTGTAATAACGATAACGAAATTTTTTTGAATTAACAATATTGATAGATGATTCAGAATCGAATTGAAGTCTCATATTTCTAAGGCAAGAACTTTCACCACTGTTTAAAATATACTACTAAGAATAATTTTTTTATTTAGACTTTATTATTTTATTGGAGATGTTAGATATATATGTTATCTAATTTTTAACCGACTTCTAAAAAGGAGGAGGTTCTCAATTCGACTGGAATTTTTTTTGTTACCTCTATCTTCGCCAATTCGTGAACCGATTTTGATGATTATTTTTGCATTGAGTTCAAGTCTAGTTTCCGATTGGTAAAAATATAAATTTCATTGGACCTTTTTGTTATGTTTGTTCAATTTTATTATCATTTTCTGATTCATTCGCCCAGCTTTCTCTTATGATATGCATGCAAATTATTAAAATATTAAGTCACTATTAATAACATCGCTAAAAAGAGAAAAAATAAAAATAAATGTTATAAAAAAATAAAACCGACTTCAAAAAATTCAAATGCCACAAATAAAATAAAATACACTAAACGGTACAAAATAATTATCTTATTTAGTTACAATTAAACAACGAAATATTAACATAAAATCACTTTCTGTAAATCAGTGCTAAACAAACTATATAAGTGAGCGTGCGGCAGTATGCCAAACGTACTAAGTAAGATCCGTCGAGTTCGATTCATAAAATGTATATTTTTGGCACCGACTTCAAAAAGTGAATTCATGTTAATATTTCGTCAGTTTGAGTTATTGCATCAACTAAATTAATTATTATTATCATTTTAGTGTATTTTATTTTATTTTTGAGTTATTATTATTTATTTGTTGCATTTAATTTTTGAAGTCAGATTTTATTTTTTATTTTACTTTATTTTTTTTGAGTTTATTATTATTAATTTTTATTGAGGGTTTAAAGTCGCATCGACTACTAAAGTTATTAGCGCTTCAGTTTTTTATTTAGGATTTTGGACTTAGGCCATAGGCCAAAGCGAAAAATAAAAATATACAATATCTAACATCTCTAAAAAAATAATTAAAAGTCTATATAAAAAAAAATTGTACCTTGTAGATAGCTACTATATGTCTCTGAAGTGTGATTATTTAAGGGGGATAAGCTTTTTGGCTCGAGACGCATGCCCGCCAGGTCCACCGAGCCGGGCTCGTTATAATATTTTGAAATAAAAATACAACTTGCATATTCATTAACCCTAGAACGCAAAACCCGAGCCTGTCAGTCCCGGTCACACCTTTTCTTTTTGATAACTTTCAGAAAAGGGACCCAATAAATTTAAAAATTTTATTTTCGATTCATCAATACATAATAAAAAGTATTTTTAAAGGGTTTTCTAAAAAATAAATTTATATACCTTATTTTCTCTTGGAACCATTTTACTAACACAAAGTCATCAAGAAGGGCCTCTCAGTCCGAGTTTTCTATGTAAGCAAAAATTTATTGAACCAATTATTTTAAATAAATTAATGTTTACATTGTATTTGAGCTTCGACTCCGGAGATTACTTCTCCACCATCGACTGTCCTTGATCATCTTTTTAGTCCTTATTTTTAGTAAGAGGAAAAAACTAATTAAATAAAAAAAACCTCTTTTCCGATAATTATTCCAATTCCATATTGCTTCCCTAATCCTTTCCGTGTAAGTAAAAACAGTAAAAAAGTAATGAAATATTATTTATTGTAATAAGTTGTTGAAGGGAAATAACGACAATAGCTTAAGCAAATAATTTGTATACAACAACTTATTAATTTAATCGATGAACATAAATAATCAAAATAATTATTTATTTTTATAAATTTTGATATGAATTTATAAAATAAAATTAATATAATTATTGAAAATTTTGTTATGAACCAATTAAACATATAGTGGGTCTGACGGGCCCGGCTTGTGACTTTATGTTTGTGAAAAAGCTTGTGCGTTCTAGAGTTAATGAAATTTGTTTATTTTCTGTAAACTACTTATTTGAGATTTTTGGTTGAGAGATCATAAACCAGAAATAATAATTAAGCTTACTTTTTTTTGCTTGTAATTAATTGCGAGCTCTAGCCGGGTTAATTTCATATGTTCCCCTTCTTCAAATGCTGGATTATCAGGATCATGATTCAACACGATCGCCAATTCTTGTGAGCTTCGTGATTGATGCAATAAATCCACAGCGAATTGTTGACATTGCCTACGCAGCTCCTATGACAAAATTTATTTAATAATTTGCAAAAAGGAGTCATACATAAAACCAGTTTTAAATAGCAACCCCAAATAAGATTAATTAAGGTATTAACTTGTAAACTCCTGATGATGGACTAATAATCCGAAATATATTGAGTTTGTATAAACCTCTTTGAGGTTTATTTCATTCACTGTGAAACTACACACCCTTTACTCTATTAATTAATTAAGGTAGTTGTTTCGCGACAATACTAGCGAAAATTCTAAATTATATAGAACAGACAATAAGGATTCATAATTCATAAGCCCAAAACTTTTTTCTGTTTATCTACCACTACTAGCCAATCCCGTGCTCGTTTGACAAATCTGGCAACCTTGTCCGATCTTGAATATAATTTATCATAGAAATTTCAGATAAAGTACATTATAAATGGAGATTTATAAAACAAAAAGTTCTTAATAAGCGATTGAAAAGCAGCTGCAACAATGGCTGAAGCGAAAAAAGTCAAAATAATTACTAAAGTTAACCCACTTTTTAGGTTAAATAAATGCTTTGTTGCCAGCTTGATTTTAGTGTAAATTTTTCCTTATCAATTTTCCATTATTTATTAATTATTATCTCAGAAACTGTGTTGTAACTATAAACTAAGAATTTTCTTAAAAAATGTATTATAATAATAATAATAATAAGCCTTTTTATTTTTCATAATTATACACAATAATACTTTATTTACAATTAATTATTTGAAACAAGGCCCTTCCAGGGATAGTCCTCTCCAAGGAATTGCCATTCCCTTCTTTGATACTTATGGCGACGTCAGAGGAACAAATCACCAATATGATTAGAGATGTATGTCTAGAGAGTGAAGTATGGGGTCTGAAAATTAATACTAGAAAATCTTTAATTATAACGAACGGTCTCATTATAAATGTAAAGATGAAGGATGACTTACCACCAATACAAACTAAAGAAAATGCAATTTATTTGGGACAGGTCATATCGTTTAAGAATAAAATGGATCTCGAAATGAAAAGAAGAAAAAGTCAATCATGTAGAGCAAGTTCTGGTGATTAAAGTACATTTTAAAAATAATGATATTCCTCTACAGCAGTGGTTCCCAACCGATGGTCCACGGACCACCTGTGGTCCATGAGAGCCTCGAGAGTGGTCCGCGGCAGGGTCCTGCATCATATACCATATAAAAGAATTGCCTATAAATGGAGATTTTGAAAGCAATATGCTTTGAACGAGATGGAGTGCATCATCTTTTTTATATATAAATAGCTGCTAAGCTTTCTGGATTCCGTAAGTGGGTTTTAAATTAATAAAATAAATTTCCTAATTTTAATAAATTTTATTTGTCATAAATTATTAGTGGCTTTTAAAATGGTAAAAAATGTCATCGTGCAAGCCGATTATTATTAAATATAAAGTTATAGATTAGATATAGATATTAAGTACTCTTAATTCATGTTTAGTTTAAAGAATATGATAAATGTTTTGATTTTGAAGTTTATTTTCAGATTTACACGGTTTATTATTCTTTAACCTTGTGGTCCCTGCTAACAACATTAGATTCAAAATGGTCCTTGGTCTGAAAAAAGGTTGGGAACCACTGCTCTACAGAATAAGATTAAAGTTTTCAAAAGATGTATTTTACCAGTACTTATATATGGAGCCCAGACTTGGACCACTATAGCAAAAACTCTACTTATATTGGAGAGAACACACAGGGCCATGATAAGATCGATTTTGAAGGTAAAGAGAATGGATCGCATAACATCAGAATCCATGTATAAAAGAACAGGGATCGAGGACCTGAGAATAATAATTAAAAAGTATAAATGGAGATGGGCGGGTCATCTGGCTAGGAGTCAAGATCGATAGATGGTCACAAGATACTAACAGAATGGTGCCCAATAACTATGAAAAGAAAAAGAGGAAGACATAATGCCAGATGGAGTGACGATATCGCGGAGATGATGGGTAGGGATTGGTGTGGAACTGCGAGACAAAAGAAAAAATGTATTAGTTATTGTTTAATGTTGGTTTAGTTTTTTATAACAATGGTAATTGAGTTTCTTAATTATATTAATTATAATTAAATATGTATGTAAAGTTTCCGATATTCCGTATAGTGCAATGTATAAGAGTCTGAAAAACTCTATCTTTCGAATTTAATATCTCCGGAACTATATTGTTCATAAATTTCGTTTTGCCACCAATCGATGCAGAAGTATTTAAATAATAATCTGTCTAAATTTCAAAAAAATCCCAAGAAAACCCATATGGTGAAACAACTACCTTAATATTGATATATTTTTAAGAAATTGATGAAACAACATTTACTAAGTAAGTTTAATTCTCTTATTCTACTAAACATGATTCTTGCAAAATAGTACTTACCCATATAATCACTTTTGCACTCTTGTTCTGCAAATGCCATGTTTCTTAATTCCCAGCTGAGTTGAAACGCAGTAAGAATTGGATCATTGCTACTTAAAGCTATCAATGATGGACTGGCAAGAGCACGATACTCGTTGACACGAGACATTGAGTGCCTTAAAGAGTCTTCTTGCGAATCACGAATACATTCGTCACAACCACATCTAATAAAGAAGAAGAAAAAAAAGTAGATTAAGAGTAGTTCGTCTTCCAAAAGTGAACGAATTTTCCATCTCGAATCCACGCTTAACACAGCCGATTCTCCCTAATAAACAACCGAGTAGGTACAACTTCTTCAGGATGGTTTCAGAATGTGTCCTCTATAATAAACTATGCTTAAAGGCGAGTCGATTTGGAACATTAAATCTCGAAAAATCACAAGAGGTGTCATCTATTAGATCCAAGGTGGAATGAACTATTTTTTAATTATATTTATGTCCAGAAGGGTTGTTTTCTATCATCAGAAATCGAACTCCAGGGCCAATAATAGCAATCTGGGCCAATTAGCTACCACCTTCTGACATGTAATTAATAAATGACATTCTCTTGAGATTTTCTTAGAAAATTTAAATCTATTTTTTCAATCGGTAACTTGAACTTTCTATTAAATCTGAACTTATAATATCTCTATTTATAAAATTAAGGTTTTGTGTGTACATTGCTCCAAATCACGCCAAATGTTGGTTGCCCACGTTTCAAGTAAAGTTATGAACGAAAACATCCTCAACAAAATTCCTGTCTGTCTGTATGTTTGTGTTGTTTCCGCGAAAAGTTGCTCACGATTCATGTAAAAACGACTGAACGGATTATTATGAAATTTCATATTTGGATCAGATGTCTTCTAACTTACGTTTATTGCTATATAACGTTTTGATATTTTGACCCTAAAAGGGGGTTTGGGGGGGGGATTATCAAATAACTCCTGAACTATTAACTCTACGACAAATTTTATTATGAGCAAAGTTGTAGGGTTGTGGTAATGTTTTCTTTTTGTCCTTGGGTTTTATTTTATGATTTTTCATTCGTCGTACAGCAAAACGATGGAAAAATGCCCACACCCCCTCTTAAAGTTAGCTTTTGTACTGTTGGTACTAATAATAACGATTTCATACTTTTCATAGAATTAGTCATTTATTTTTTACTTTATCCAATGCGAAGCATGGGAAAGTATTGTAATCGGTCTCGCGGCAAGCGCGACTTCAAAGGGTCCTCAGGTAAAGACTACGGAACCCATGGTCTCAATTAAGGTCACAAATTGTAATATTTACTTAGGTTGAATTTTAGCACGTGACGGTTTTGCCAAAAAATACATGTGGTCTCGTCGAGAGGCCAAAATGTGCCATTTTTTACTTTATTTTTAGAAGTACGTGCGGATGTATGTATGTATGTATGTTATCGTTTTTTTGGCCCACGATTTTTTCCACACCGTTACACCGATTGAAATGAAATTGAAAACCTACCATTATTTTAACAAAATGAAGCGCTGATCAGTTTTTGGTACATATCGGCCAACAAACATTAGTACTTTATTTTAGTACTTTTTTAGTTTTTTCTAAATATCTTGAAAATGACTTAACCAATTTTGATGAAATTTAATATCCTAATTAAGTATATTGGGGACAACAAAAAAGGTTAAATAAAGTTTTTAGTAAAAGTATATTTTAAAGTACTTTACTCTAGAGTAAGATAGTACTTTTTTTAAATTGCTTAATTTACCAAAAACTCAATCTTGATTTGTTTACCATAAAAGAATTTAGTCTTTTTGATTTTAAGTCGATTCTTCCACGTTATCAGTGAGGGGTTGCCATTAATAGTCAAAACATCAAAAATGGAATGCAATAAGGTTATTCCTCAAGTATTAGATGAGAATCAATCACTATGTTTGATTTCAACTCGATTCCTCCATGACTTCAGCAATGGTTACCAATAAAAACCGAAACGTCAAAAATCCAATGTAGAATGATTATTCCTCGACTATTAAATGAGAATCGATCATTATTTTTGACTTAAAGTCAAATTGAACTGCAAATTGCAAGTGATATTTGATTAATAATAAAGGAATAAACATATTAATATTTCAAATGAATTTGGATAAAGTTTGGCAACTATCCGTTGCAGTTTATTTATATTTTGACACAGAGAGGAGAGGAATTGTTACGTTCACGTGGTACCTCAAGAATGTGTTCGAATCGTAAATTATATAATCGAATGTTTTGTTGAAGTCTAAAAAATGTTTTTAAATAAATTTTCTTTTGAAAGACCTCTCTGAGGCCTGCTTTTTTGCATTTTTACACCTGTTTACACTTTTCTTAAAGTGCAGCTTGTTTCAAACTAATGTGCATCACAAAGAGAATTTGTTCATCACATGTATTATTCTATAGACTAAAACATACCCAATTGTCACTTTTCTGTATCTCAGGTGCTGATGAAGGTTCTGATAATTTTTAGAAAAAAAAACTGACTTCAAAAAAATTACTTAAATGCAACAAAATAAAATAATAAGAACTTAAAAATCAAATAAAATGCACTAAAAGGTATAAAATAATTATCTTATTTAGTTACAACTCCAACGACTAAATATTGAACATGAAATCACCTTTTGAAGTTCGTGCCAAAAATATACATTTTATGAATCGAACTCGACGTTTGGCTAGGTAAGCTCACTTATAGTACTAGTACGTTTGGCGGGTAAGCTCACTTATATAGTTTGTTTAGCACCGACTTCAAAAAGTGATTTCATTTTAATATTTCGTCGTTTAGTTGTAACTAAATTAGATAATTATGCTTTTAGTGCATTTTATTTTATTTTTGAGCTCTTATTATTTTATTTGGTGCATTTAAGTAAATTTTTAATTCTCGGGTTTTTTCTAAAAATGATTTTTATTTTTCTCTTTTTAGTGATGTTAAGAATAGCGACTTATGATAATACCTTGCATACATCTCCTAAGAGAAAGATTCGGGCGAAGGAATCAGAAATTGATATTAAAACCAATTACTTTACATGAATTTATGCATACATTGTATTTTGAGCTTCGATTCCGAGATTACTTCTCCACCATTGAGTGTCCTTGATCATCTTTTAGTCCTGGTTTTTAATAAGAGGAAAAAACCAGACTAAAAGAAAAAAACCTCTTCCATGATAATCATTCCACCTCCCTCTCCCTCTTCCCAATCCATCACCCAGAAATTGATGATAAAATTCAATTCATAAATAGAGAAGTTATCTCGAAAGGTTTGCGGGTTTTACATGAATGTTTTAAGATCGTTTTTGTTTTGTTAAAACATTTTATTTATTATAATTTCGATTATTTGCTCATAATTTTTTTTTTTTAATGCAATCGAATTCGAGAAGGGCGCACCAGTCAAGAAGCAGCCCCTATGGTTCTCGAAAGACCCTTGCATTATCGAAGAAGGAAAAGTGATTAACGTGAGGGGTGAGACGTAGGTGTTTATGCACTCAGGTTTTGAACGTTTGAAGATTAGAAGTGCTGGGAAAGATGAAGGCTGGGAGAGAGTTCCAGTTCCTTGAATCATGGGGACATACGTATTGGCGAATGAAGTGGTCCGGCACTTTTCTAATTTGGACTCACGGGAAAGTGTGTTGGGAGTGGCCACATTTCCGTTATTTTGTCATTGATCATATCTTCAGAACTTGACCGAAATTAATAGTAGGACCACCTCTATGGTTTCCTTTTTTCCAATAAAAGAAGAATCATTGAAACCGGTCCGTAAACTAAGTTGTGTTGGTGTTTTAACATACACGTAACAAAAAAGCGTCCAATCTCAATGAAAAAAAAGGGACCAATCAGGAACTAGACTGAACCCAATGCAAGAAAAATTATCAGAATCGGTCCACAATTGGCGAAGAAATCGATTGTTACTTCACATACAAAAAAAAGTCGATCTGTGTCGTAGGACAATCGGATAGGAACGAAGTTCCCGTTATTATAAAAAAATATTAATTTTAAGTCTTTATCTTGGTGTGTGTGTATAAAGAAAAATAATTATTCGGTATACATTTTACGGATTTTTTTATTTGATAAAAAAGCAAAGAAACCCATTTTATAAAATTATCTTAACACCTTTATTTTATTTACAATGATTTATAAAAATATATACATATAATAATAATAACATAAAGAAACAGGTATTTACATGAATAATAATAATTAAGCCTAATTATGTTCTATCATAGAAACTATAGCTTTATGGTAACACCAAAACATATATATATATTCGTGATTCGATTTTTGCCAAATATCTTCGAGAAAACAGTAATGATAGTAGTAAGTACTAAAATTAATTACAGTTATTAATGGTAATAATAAATTTATTAAAAATGGTTATAATTTTCATACCATACCTTGATCTTTTGTGTATTTTTTTCTTTTATTCTTTGTCGATACCTTTGTTGATATTGCCTACTTGTTTTTTTTATATTTTTTCCGATACTGAAATTGATTATAAATCATTAATTCTCAATTCGATGTTCAATTAACTTTACAGTCGTATTTAAATTACACTGTAAAATATTATAATATATACAATACACGGTGTATAAATCTATATACCGTACCTTGTTTTTTTTTTTCACGTCTCTCCGATACACTTTTTTTGAAAGTTTCTCGGCTTTTTTTTCGTATTTTCCTTCAAAGAAATGTCAAAATACAAAGAAAGGAAATTTAAAACGATGTGTTAAATCGAGGGAGGGGACGGAGAGGTGGGTACTGAACAAACTTAGTTTGACAACATTTTTTGAATTCCGAGAAAACAGTATACGAAATCTATGCACATGTATTTGCTCAGTATATATAAATATCACAACTAATAGATGCTCTAATGGTCAAACAAACAAATGGTCTTAGATGCTTTGGAATAATAATTCACTCAAATCCTCGTTGGAAATCAAATTCCTTAGTGCGAAACTTTTTTTCTTCTTTAATCTTTACTTCTTAAACAGAACAAAATAAACAATAAAGCCCAATTGACTCAAAGGACATTAACAAGGTTCATAGAAAACCATGAATGAGTCATCAATCGGGATCTCACGGGATTTTAAGCATACAATTCCAATGATTGTTATTATAACGCTTACCTTTTAGTAGATTTTTTTAATTGATTATTTTCTTCTATTAGCTGGAAATAATAAATAAATTAGTAGAATTACGAATATTCTTTATTTATTTTCATTTACTTTTCATTTATTTATTAATTAAGTGCTGGCACTTTGCTATTTGTTGAATAACGTAACGAAATGTTCTGAATAAATTGTCTCTGAATTTGATGCCATTTTATTGAATTCTATTATTCTGTCTATTAAATTACTAAAATTTTAAAGAGGATTATTTCGATAACAGAAGCAGAGGTAGAGGAGGGTAATAATACCTGTTGAATTGAAAGATTCAACATCGAACAGCATCGATTCCTGACCAGAGCGCAAGCTAGAGGCCCCGTCTCCAGAGTGGTTGAGTGGATGCGCATGAGCATTGGCTCGCTTGTTTTTATTTAACGTTATGATAATTTTTCACAGACTAGGGTACCACCCGAGGCGTCCCATAAGTTCAATTTCATTCCAAAAATTCAGTCTAATTGAAAACCTCCTCCTTTTTTGAAGTCGGTTAAAAAAGTTTCGAGACATTATATATAAATGAACAACATTTGAAACACATTAAATTGGATTCCTCAATTCAATTACACCATTACTTCACATTTATTAAACAAAAAATTCGGAAACGCCTCAAAAATCTTTCCGAACCAGTATTTTGAAATATATCATCTGCAGTGGTATAAGTAGCAGAGCGCCGGCGAGATCACAATATTTCTTCTTATAAGCACTCTACTGACGAAATGACTAGAGACGTTATTTATGTCAAAAATATTTCCCTCATCTTCAATAATAATCTTTATTTTTCTTAGAGAAAGCAAAAATTGCTTGTTATCCATCACATCTAGAGTGTCTGTATCCATGGAAGACAATTACTAGCTTTTCGCCCTGAGAGCATTTGGAGCGTTAGCTTGCCGTCCCTAACTTAATGATCCGTCGCTCTGGTTCTCTTATCCTAACATGATTGTTCCAAACTTTCTGTCTGGATATAACAAATTTCATTACATTAGTTAAAACCGAAAATAAATGTTATGTACTTATTGCTAGTCTAGTCTGGTTGGCTAATTGCAATTGTAAATTAACATTTATTGAATAATTGAAGAATTTTTTCGATTTAACTTTTTCGAACCCTGCTATTCATTATAAATCCATTTTATTTAATAAGTCCATCTACTCATTTGGTTTATTTATTTTTTTGTAGAAAGAATTCACACTTTTTTACGTTCAACTTAGAAAGCTCTGCATATTGAGCGATGTAGGCTCTAAGATAGAGACATAAAAAATGAAGATTATGCTGAAACAATTTATGCTATACTAATAGGGAAAGTGGGGGAATATCGACCGCCGGGCAAAAATCGACCAGTTTCAAATCTCATAAACTGGAGCAGCGAAATTTAGAGACCATTCAAAGGATGGCTTCGTATATGCCTAATTTATATGGTTAGTATTGGGCCATCACTCATCTTCTCTACATGCTATCAGTTTTGCTGATGTCTGGACTTTTCTTATTAAAAATTGTGCTGGTCTTATTAAGGAAAGAACACTTTTATATTTTCTAAATGTATTGCATTTCACGTTCCTAGGATACAGCGGATATTTTTAAATAATTTTGGTCTAATTTGGTTCATTTTTAATCTATACTTTTTGTAAATTTTTTTTAATATTAAGTGTATTGGCTGGGGTAAAAACCGATGTTACTCTCCAGTGATCAGATATTACCCAGCCTAATGCTTTATACTTGGTGGGTAATGTGTGGCGCTTCAACTACTTTAAATCAAGTGCGTAATAAAATATAAACATTACATTAATCGTATGTTTCCTACATTTGATCTCAATCGCAGAATCAGAATGCAGGTGATTTTTGTCAAATATTAGAGAAATTGAAAAACATCTGAACACTTATATATCTCTTTGAAAAGTTTTTGTTTTGCCGAGAGTAGCAGAAAGCTGTTGACTCACAAGAAGAAACAAGAGGTTGCCCTCCGTGATGCGAGTCAATACATATACACACATATATCTCAAGATGATATATCTGTATATATATTATTTATTTGTTTGAGACTATAGTTTCGAAGACTGCTTGGTCTTTCATCATCAGTCTTTCTTCAACTATAAATGTTTTTCATGCGGAGTCAATTCCTAGTCCCTCCAGCAGTGACAAAAGAACACCAAGTTTTGAACATCCATATGATATTGACTCCATGAAAAAACATTTATAATTGAAGAAAGCGCGACTGATGATGAAGACCAAGTCTTCGAAACTATAGTCTCAAACAAATAAATAATATATATACAGATATATCATCTTGAGATATATGTGTATATGTTTGTTATTTCCAGCATCATGAAGAGTAGACAACCTCTTTGTTTCTCTTTGTGAATATATATTTCTAACTTGAAATAATGAAGTTAAATGAATTTATCAATTTTCTCATTAATATATTAAGAATAATTAACATATTAACGAGAAATTTGTTTGATCGAGCTTTTTAAACAAGATATACTAGTATATCGCGAGACTACTGCGGTTGAAGCTATTGGAGTCTGCTGAGACTCAATAGCTTCAACCGCAGTAGTCCTCGCGATATATATATCTGTTTTTGAAAGCTCGATCAAAACAATTCTTTAATATGTTAATTATTCTTTAATATATTAATGAGAAAATTATAAATTCATAAACATTACTAATGCTGCAATATTAAAATTAATGTTAAAATTAAATTTATTTCAAAATATTACTGCTTGGTCAATTTTGCCCTCCACCATGATCGATATTACCCTACCGGTCGAAATTACTCCATATTTCCCCTTTCTAAAAAATACCTTATAAAAAAACATTTAATTGTTTGCAAATCCAATAGAAGAAACTCATAATAGATAAAGTAACCAAGCAATTTGACCGTTTTGAGCATCATTATTAATACTTGATATTTTTAACAGCGTTTAAGTAGTCGATATTCCCCCACTTTCCCCTAGCTCACATGTTATTAGTAATTGGGGGTAGTCCAATTGCTGAAATCTGTAACAACCCTGTTGCTTTGTAAGAATGGATGTGAGAGAAGGGAGGTAGAAGCTGAGCATATACTATATCTAGGGGGTCATTCATAAAATACGTCACTCGCAATTTTTGCCCTTTTGGACACCACCCTCTTTGTCACTTTACGTCACATTTTCTGGGACACCCTCTAACAAAAATAACGTCACAAAAGCTAGACCCCGCCACCTATAAACAATTTGTTGCTTACAAGTTAAGAAAAAAATAAATTTAAAATTGATTAACTGTGAACGTCACATTTCCTTAGACCCTCCACCCCATCACACTAAGCAATATCCCCCACCCTGGTTGCAAATATATTTTATGATAATTTGATATTTTTTTAATCTACACAACGGATTTGTTGATTTAATATATTTATATAAAAATTAAAGTTTCTATTTATTTCTCCATAAATTTGATATTATGATGTACTTACATTTTGTTTTCATTGTATGTCCATTTTACTTAGGCAATCTGTCCCAAAGGGCAATCAAGCACATTTATTTGAAAACTATAAAAAATGGCATGAAAATGGGATTTTAATTCAAATTAAAAGTTCCATTGAACTTTCAATTTCTCTGGATAACTACATATATTTTATAAAATAATAAAAATCACATATAAGTTTTTTGATTTGATAAACTATTTACAAAACAAAAAATAAAAATAAAATAAAAAATATAGCTTAGGGAAAGTGGTGTAGGTTTTAGGTGAAACATGATATTAATTAATAAAGTAAAGGGGGTGTAGTTTCACAGTGAAGTCATTAGTTTTTCATCTATAAACTCCTGATGATGGACTAATAATCCGAAATATATTGAGTTTGTATAAACCTCTTTGAGTTTTATTTCATTCACTGTAAAACTACACTCCTTTACCTTACTTTTTAATTAAAAAATATAAGTTTTGATTTGAAAATATTTATAACAAGGGAGTCTAACTTTTTGGATTACACGGGCCGCATTTGAAGGAAAAACAAATAACTCGGGTCGCATTTAAAATTTACTAATTCTCTTGATATTTGTTAATTAAAAAATATAGCTATTAATGTAGAATAATGATTTATTTGCATCAAGCAGAGGACAACCTCTTTGTTTCTCTTTGTGAATCAACAACTCTGCTACTCTCGAAAAAACAAAAACTTTTCAATTAAATAGAATAATGATATCCACCAATACAAAAAATCGTGGACGAAAAAAACGATAACATCCATCCATCCATCCATCCATCCATCCCCACGCACTTCCCAAAAAAATGGCACTTTTTGGCCTCTCGACGAGACCCCAGGTTATTTTTGGCAAAATCGTCACGTGATAAAATTCAACCTAATTGAATACTACAATTTGTGACCTTAATTGAGTCCATGGGTTCCGTAGTCTTTACCTGAGGACCCTTTGAAGTCCCGATTGGCGCGCGACCGATTCCAATACTTTACCCATGCTTCGCATTGGATAAAGTAAAAAGCAAAAATATCATAGCATTATAATCTTTCAGTTCTTTTCCTTCAAGATTTTGTTTTTAAATCATTTGTCTACTTCTATTATCAATTTGAAGTCTTTTAGAAATATATCGAGTTTAATTATTTCTTAACATTTACAAATTATTGAATTAATTGAATGTTCTCTCTATATATGGTATAATAATGAGTATCCAATTAGTCCAAGTGCAATAGTCAAAAGGCCATTCCTAGACTAATAGAAATTAAGAAATTAACTTCTACTAGTCTAAAACAAGGACTGTACTTGTACTTAAATCATTGCCTTAGCTACTATAAAGAAAGAGAGATCATTCTATCCACGCAATTTTTAGTCATTTTTCTAGATTAATTATTTTTAATTACTGAAATAATAAATATTAAAAAAATGGAAATATGAGATGGAAAATAATAGTTTTTAATTATTCTAAACTTGGTTATTTTTGTCACCTGATAGTTGAGCTTATAATTTTGCTTTTAGTGAATTTGATTCTCGAAAATAGCTTTAGGTAGGTATATGCAAATTCATATTTCTAAAAAGTGAATAATTATTGTATAGCCGGGAAGAATATTTGTTTCTGGGTAGATAATATATATGAAATTTTAATAAAGAGACATTATTAAATATTTATTTTAGTTCAATGTCTCATTGCAGTGCAATACATTGAATCAGAAAGTTTGCAGTTAAAATATTTAAATCTAATACAAATGGTTCAAAATATGCCAAAATTGTGATTATTTTTTTGGAAATCTTGATATATTTTTTCACATTCAAAATTGAAAATTTGTCTTTTATTCTTCGAAACTTTTTGGGGAGATTTTCTAATTTCTTATTATTTTAGGTCAAATTGTATCAGATTATCTTTTCCAGTAATTGGATAAAAATCTCAATGTTTTAAGGAAATTTATAATTTTATGTCGGGCCGCATCAATTGCTGTGCTGAGCAATGTGTGCGGCTCGCATAGTTAGACAGCCCTCATTTACAATAACAATTATTTATTATTTTTTATAAATGAGGAATAGAATTTGAGAAAAACAACACTTTCTTTTAAACGGGAAAATTATTATTAAATACTAAGTGTGAAATATATTTTTTAAATTAGTGAAAATGTAAAAAATAAAAAAATAAAATATTACTTGATATCATGAGGCATTGGTAAAGTTGCGCCACGGTCGAGAAGAATTTTAAGAATTTCGTAATTATTCTTATGTGCTGCTAAAATAAGTGGAGTGATGTCAGGCGTAAAAGTTGCCGTAATCCAATCGACTTTTTGCCAGCTCTAAAAAATAAATGAACATGATAATTTCAATTAAGAACATTCTTTACAATACATTTATATATGTACAGTACATATTTGTACATTTTCATATAAACATTAGATATTATGCATCTAAAAGGTTTAATTTATAATTTAGCAGATAACACTAATTAAGATAGTTGTTTCATCATATGGGGTTTCTTAGGATTTTTTTGAAGATTATTATTTAAATATTCTGGATCGATTGGTGGCAAAACGAAATTAATGAACAATATAGTTCCGGAGATATTAAATTTCAAAAATAGAGTTTTTTCAGACTCTTATACATTGCACTATACGGGATATCAGAAAGTTTACATACATATATAATTATAATTAAGAAACTCTTCTTGCAATTGTTATAAAAAACTAAACCAACATTCAGGCTCGGATCCAGACCTCTGTTTTTGGGGGGGGGGGGGGCGGTCGCCGGTATTAAGATCTACTTTTGATCTCGGAAGTGTGTCGCGATCGAATTGTCCAAGCGGGGGAGGGGGGGGTCAGAGACGCCGCCGCCCCCCCCCCCCCCACATAGAAATTTATTTTCTTCAATTTTAAAATTTAATGTTATAAAAATTTTTTTTTTAAATATATAAAAAAATGTTGATCTCCAATGCTTTAGGGGGGGGCGGTCGCCCCCATCGACCCCCTGGATCCGCGCATGCCAACAGTGAACAATAATTAATACATTTTTAAGAAAATTTTAATTCATAGTTACAACACAGATTCTGAGATAATAATGGATAAATAATTAAAAATGTATATTGAAAAATTTACACTAAAAACAAGCTGGCAACAATGGATTTATTTATACTAAAAAGTGAATTAACTTTAGTAATTTCTTTGACGTTTTTTCGCATCAGCCATTGTCGCAACATCTTTCAATAGCTTATTAAGAACTTTTTGTTTTATAAATCTTCCTTTATAATGTACTTTATCTGAAATTTCTATAATAAAATATTTACAAGCTCGGACACTTTTCCCAGATTTGTCAAACGAGCACGGGATTGCTTAGTAGTGGTACATAAACAGCAAAAAGTTTTGGCCTTATGAATTATGAATCCTTATTGTTTGTTCTATATACTCTAGCATTAACTTTTTGCTAGTATTGTCGAGAAACAACTACCTTAAAAATTATTAATTTTAAGCTAAACATTTTAAATTTAATTTAGATAAAAGTTAAAATCAAAGGATAATTTATGATAGTCCCGGCAAATTAGACTTCCGCTGGCCAATAAATATGCAAAAACTGGAAATAATTTTAATCGACGTTAGGCATCCCAAATAAGAGTTATATGAGTTTGCGACGGTTTCTGGCTGGTGCTAAATTTTTGACGGCCTAAATAACACGAAAATTTTGAACTTTTTTCAAATTTTCGCTTATAACTCAGAAATCATGCGCCATACAGAAAATTTCCTTACCAAAATGAAAAACCATAAATCGATCGTCAAAGATAGGCAATTTTTACCAACTTGGCGGAAAAGTGAATTATGCCATTAGGTGCCATAAGAAACCACTCTTCAAATTTTGGTGCTGACCTCCTTAATAATTGCCAATTGGTTAAAAAAATGAGATTGGAAAAGTTTCATCTTAATGGACAACGGTAACCCGTGCCGCAATGAGGTTGAATCATGTCCTATCTTGGAAAATGCTGGATATCTTCAAATGTAAAAGTTTTAACAAAAAGTGGCCCAACAAAAAATTCAAGAAAACAAAATTTCCTAAAAAATGAGACAAAAATCAAGTTTCTAGATGAGTGGTTTTCATTTTTCTAATGAAAAACTGCAATTTTATAAAAACTTCAACCTCATTGCATCACGGGTTACCGTTGTCCAATTAAGATGAAACTTTGCCAATCTCATTTTTAACCAATTATTAACTATTATGGGGGTCAACACCGCAAAAATTTAAAGAGTGGTTTCTTGTGACCACCTAATGAGCATAATTTACTTTTGTCCCAAGTTGGTAAAAATTGCTTACCTTTGACGATCGATTATGGCTAAACAGCTAAACTAATTTTAATTTTAAGTACGTTTTTTGACGAAGAATTGTATGCTCTTTTATTTTGGTAAGAATGAAATCTTCGGTCAGACGCATGGTTTTTGAGTTATAAACAAAAATCTGAAAAAATTTCAAAATTTTCGTGATTTTTAGGCCCTCAAAAAATTTAACACCACCCAGAAAACGTCAACTCATATAACTCTTATTTGGGATTCCTAACGTCGATTAAAATTATTTCCAGCTTGTTCATATTTATTGGCCAACACGGCCTTTTTTCGATCTAATTTGCCTGGACAATAAAAAAATCGTGGGAAACACTTTTATGAATTAAATTTTTCTGTTGAGAGGAGCCTCCAAGAATTCTCTTAAATTTTGAAAGATTTCTAAAATTCAAGTGAATGATACTCACATATGGTTCACCTTCTTTATGTATTAATTCTTCATGTTCCAAGAGTAATTCAACTGCTTCAACAAATTCCGCATTAATTGCATGTAGAAGAGCGTCTTTCGTTTCAACTCCCATAACAACTAATAGTTCCACCATTTCAAGATTTTCTCCATCTATCGCTAATGTTAAAGCCCCTCGACCCAATGGATCGACACAGTTCATATTAAATGTATGATGCTTAAAACCTCTTTGAAGCATTCTAAAATAAAAAGAAAAGGTTAAAAGTATGATTTTCAAAAAACAAATATTTTTATTTTAATCTCATTTATATTATAAATTGAGATTAATCAAATCTCTAACTGATTTTATTTATTCCAATAGATTCCCTTATTAGAATTTTTGGAATAAATTCGACACTCTGGTCAACCGTTGAGCTTTTCACGCTCTAGATATGTCCTTTTCCGAAAAAAATACAACACTGACCCAGGTAACACACAATATCCTCAGAATATTCTAAGAAGATTTAAATGTCCTTAGAATATCCTTAGAATATTCTTAAGATATTGTGGTTACCTGGGGAACCACTTGACAACGAGGGGAGATTTGAACAGCGAGATTTTTTATCGGGAAAATGTCAGAATCAGTCTTCGTACAGTGTAGGATGATATTTTACTTTTTACCAAATTACATATATGAATTAATAAAGTTGTTGTAGGGAAATAAGGACAATAGCTTATGCAAATAATTTTTATTTTTTCCAACCGTTCGTAAGCTTTGTTGACTTCCTCAGGGCTCAAATAAATTAACTTCTTTGCATAATTGTCATTTTATCAATATTCCTTCTTAGCAAACATATCAGGCCCGTCATCAAACAGATTCTAGCCTTATGTGTTTGCTAAGAATGAATATTGATAAAATGACAATTATGCAAAGAAGTTAATTTATTTGAGCCTTGAGAAGTCAACAAAGTTGACGAAACGTTGGCAAAAAATAAAAATTATTTGCATAAGCTATTGTCCTTATTTACCTACAGCAACTTTATTAATTTAATCGATGACATAAATAATCAAAATAATTACATATTTGGTAATTTAATTATATTATTAAATGTTTAACTAATTAAAGTTCTACAAAATCGATTAATATTTTTCAAAGTAAATTAACCAATTATTTTTAAGAGATATCTAAATTATAAAAACCTTTTTAAAATTAACCTTAAAATTAAATTAACAGCTATTTTAAAGAATTGATAAAAAACTGACAAAAAGCTCATAGTTGTAACATTGATTAGAGTTAGGATGAGAAAAAATTACATAAATACAAAATCGCGAAAGTCAACTATTTTTATGAATCCTGGAACAAAAATCATTTACCCAGATCCTATGGGATTTTTATTTTATTTATTTATTTTATGTGTGCGTGTGTGTGTGTATATATTGATGAAGGGGTCAGATTATAGCCCAAGACAAAATTTATTTTCTGAAAAAAAAATAGCTGGAAAAATCCCAGAAGTTTTGGGGACAACAAACCGAGTTTTGGAATACTTCAGTTTTTACTTTTTCTTCTATATATTCAAAATATATTTTTCAGAAAAAATTTAAAAGATTTATTTATAAAAGTAAAGCAAAACAATTTAGAAAAACTCCTAATAGATAGGCAACAAGTTGGCAGGTCTGACTATTCGAATGTATAATACACAGGCTTGCTCAGAATCAACCAGAGGCTCAGAATAAAAAATGAAATTGTATAATTCAAAATATAATTTTAATTTAATTAAAAAAACAAAAACAATTGTTTTCAATTTACCCCATATTAGGCGTTTAAAATTAAAACCCTATAATAAGAATATTATTTTGGTTCGCCATCAGCAATTGCTCTTTCATTGGCAGTAATTTTTTAATACATGATAAAATTATTTTAAAAATTATACATTTTTAATTTAAATTAGTCCTCTAGGCTCTTATTGGAGTACGTTCTGTCTATATGTATTATTTATGCAATTGGATGTTGATGAAAGCAGTCCACGGTGGTTGTAAAAAAATAAGACTATAGAGGTTTTATTATTTTACATTTATTTGTTAAACCGACGTTTCGGAGATTTATTCTCTCCTTCTTCAGGGTAACAAAAGTCAATGAAAGTAGTTCAAATGATAATTACTTTCTGTCTCCTAATTATGATTTGAACTACTTTCATTGACTTTTTGTTACCCTGAAGAAGGAGAGATAAATCTCCGAAACGTCGGTTTAACAAATAAATGTAAAATAATAAAACCTCTATAGTCTTATTTTTTACAACAACCGTGGACTGCTTTCATCAATATCCAATTGCATATTTATACCAGTTCGTCTCCTAAAGAAAAACTCTATGTATTATTTATTTAGAATTTACTTTTTTTTTTATTTATTTATTGTCACCGGGAACAAAGCCCATTTAGACAGCACATAAGTAAAGTGTTAGTAGGGTTACTGAGGGAACCGAGTTTTTAGCCGGTAGAAATTTTTATTTGCCAGCCAGGATCGAACCCCAGTCTTCCGCTCCAACATCGATTGATGCCGAAGCAGGGCCAGCGCGTTAGCCGGCTCGGCTAACCCGACTCCCCTAGAATTTACTTAAATAGAAAACAAAACTTTTATCTATGTATATATATAAGACAGCTCCCTGACCGTGATAGACGAACAGACTAAACCACTGAAATTTTGATGATGAATTCCTATAATGACATGGATAATTACTAAGAAGATTTTTTATTGAAATTCGATCCCTAAAGAGGTTGCCCCAAAATATCTTTTTGGAGTTTTTCAAGATCTCAACAGGTTTTTAGTTGAGAAAGGTACACAAAATTTGGTAACGTAATAACAGACATTTTGAGAAAACAATTAATAACTCGAAAAATATAATTTTTTTAATGTCACTCATTAGGGCTTTTTTTGTAGATCGAAACGCCATGGTTTCGCTCAATTTTTTAATCAAAATAGTTTCAGATATTTATAAAAAACGAAACAAAAAAACACTTTTTTTATCACAATAAGTGATCATACCCTGTATGGTAAAGTAATAAAACAAAAGGAGAAAGGGGAAAATGTTAAGTTGTCTATATTCAAGCTACGATTAGTAAGCTCTCGTCAAAATTTTGTCCCTTTTAGGAATTCTAGCCTAAATACACATATAAAATAATCTTAGCATGCACAATTCCGGTTCTCTGGCTGATTGGTGTTTCCTCTCCGGTAAATCGTTGGAAATAAAAACTGAACAATCACATTTTTTAACTGATATAACAAAGAATAAATGACCTATCAATGAGAAGTGTTTTGACCGCGCTTTATTTGAAAAAGATATTTTATCACGAGACTACTGCGAATTATGCTATTGAAGTCTGTGGAGTCTTAAGTCTGGACCAAGAGAGAAAAAAGATGTGATCCACTTAGCTACAATCCAACGTCATTTTGCGTATAGCCCGCTAGACATTTGGATGGATCACCGTGATCCATCCGAATGTCTAGCGGGCTATACGCAAAATGACGTTGGATTGTAGCTAAGTGGATCACATCTTTTTTCTCTCTTGGTCCAGACTTAAGACTCCACAGACTTCAATAGCATAATTCGCAGTAGTCTCGTGATAAAATATCTTTTTCAAATAAAGCGCGGTCAAACACTTCTCATTGATAGGTCAATTATTCTTTGTTATATCAGTTAGAAAAATTATAAAAATTTATTTAAGATCATTATTTCAAGTTAGAAATATATAAGTTCAAATATTATTTTTACTCAATATTTGACAAAAATTCCCTACAGTTGATTCGTGATTGAATCAAATGTAGAAAACATTCGGTTAATCACATTTTTACATACTTTCCATATATATACAAAGTCTATTTAGTCACAAGTCGATATAAATAATCCTTCTATATTCATTAGTAAATACCTACTATTGTATATGTCTGAATATTATACATCGTGGATTAATGTAATCTTTTGCTTTGAATCAAATTTAAAATGTGTACCTTCGAACATGAGGCAAATCGCCTCGCTCCACAGCAAGCATGAAACGTTTCTCGTCAAGAGTGAGTGGTTTGGGCAAGTTGGGCATATGAATGGGCCGCTTGGGAATCCCAGGTCCCTCAATATCCACCTCCACCTAGAAATTATTCACAATTAAAACCATCAAGCTTTCACCTGATTTTGAATTTTCTATTTTGATTAAAAAACAAAAAATTATTTTCTAAACTATTAATTTTTTATATGTGATTGTCTTTAATGTCCTCACACATGTAAACTTTTATTTTTATAAAATAAATTCAAGTAGTAAAATAATTGATTCACATCATTAGAAATGCAAAGTATAATTTGGAAGCAATGGTTTCACTTACAGCATCGTCTAATTTCTCTTCATTCATTTTGAATTCCAACGATCCTCATATGAGTTTCTAAAAAGAAATTTATTATTAATAAAATTATTAAAATAATAATAATCAATTAATGTATTTCAATGATTAAACCGTTTCGTAATAAATTTTTATCCGTTTATCAATTATGAAAAATTATAAAGATATTCGAGGGGTGAACCGTGACCTAAAATTGTGTACACCTACTTCCACTTCCACTTTCATTTACAAGTAGAAGACAATAGATGACAATAGATTATCGAATGAATTCTAAAGATTTTTTTAATGAAAATGATGAGAGAAGGAGTAACACCAAAAAGGTGAAATCCCTAAAGGCCTGGGTTGGCCTCTCCATCGTGAAAAAGAAGAAGAAAGAATTTTAATAGCTGGGCGGGGGTCGAAGGTATCTGTGATACGGGTCTTAAATAGCTGAAGGTTATAAGCCGCGGGAAAGATGGTGGCAGGGAGCGAGTTCCAGTCTCTGGAGGTCATAGGGATAAAATATTTGGCGAAGCTCTTGTTCGATTTTTATCCAATTTGACAGCGAAGGGGTGCTGAGCTTTCGAAAACCGCGTGTTTCTCGCAAAGAGGCCTTTAGGGGGGATAATTGATTTCAGCTCGACTGAACAGATAGTATCTGTAGTACAGGGAAGGGGCAGAAACGGTTCTTCGGTGAGCCAGGGAGTCGAGTGAGTTGGTTAGAGCCGGGTCTCCTATCAGTTTAATTGCTCGCTTCTGAATCGCATCCAGTGTAGCAAGAGAATGCTTGGAGGCACCCCTCCACAGATGAGAGCCATATTCGAGACAGGGACGAATTTGAGCCTTATACAGTATAAGAAGTCGACTGGGAGTATAACAGCGTCTAGACCTAAATAGGAGACCAAGCTTGCGCGCTGTAGCTTTAGCAGTGGTTGAGATATGGTCATTCCATGAAAGGTCAGACCCTAGAGTTACGCCTAGTATTGAAATTTTATCCCTAAATTCTATTGAGTTTGAGTCGAATGATATGTTTGGGAGGTTTCTGTCGACGCGCCTAGAAATAAGGCAACACTGAGTTTTCACTGCAGTGAAGTTAACTAAGTTTTGGTAACCCCAGTTTTCAAGTCTTCTTAAGTCTAAATTTATTGAGGAGGCAATGTCTGCACGGTTTTTATGCGATGCAGGGGCCTTATATATGGTGCTGTCGGTGTACACCTATTTCCAATCGCGATTCACCCCTCGGAGATATCTATACTCATTATAATCGGCTTGCGCAACGACGCCGACGTGATTTTTTTTTAATTTTAATACAAACTAATAGTTTATGACAAATAAAATTTATTAAAATTAAAAAATTTAAATTATTTTAACTGGAATAGTAGGGAATTAGATAAAATTACAAACATAGACGTTTTTGTAAATGGACCAGACGTTTCGTCAATTTATTTTGACTTCCTCAGTGGCTTATTTTATCAATCTTTGTCAAAAAAAATTACTATTAGAGGAAACATATCATTAATCTTTCTTTAACATATTATTGGCTCACAGTAATCAAAAATCTTGGATATTGATATTTAATTTTTATTTTACATATCAACGCCTTAGAGTGTAAACCTGCTAACTCACAACAAGGATATTTTATAGAGCAGAGAAAAAACAAACAAAATTTAATATTGTTATTAAAGTCTGTAGCATCCAAATTATTTAATTAATTAAGTAGGTTTGCTCTAATTGGGTGAAATATATTTATAATTATTGTTGTTATCATTAGATCTAGTACCTGGAGTCACCGCGCGATGCACGGTAACCCCTGCCCCCCCCCCCCTGAAACCACACACCTCTCCCCCACCACAACACCCCCACTCCGCCCCACCCCAACCGCGCCTCCCACCCCGGATCTCCCACATCCACCATACCCCGCACCTCAGTTTTTGCATTTCTAGCTTTCTAATGGTCTACATATTATGTGTATATTTGATTACTCGTACACCAATTTGCCCACATTCGTTAATATTGATAAACATTATATAAAAATAAATAGGAAAATAATAATAAAAAAATAATCGTATAGGATCTGAAATAAAAACATAAAATTAAATAAGATTTGTTTCCAAGTTATATAAAAAAATCCACTTCAACCACTTTATTTGTAAACACACCTGTAATGTTATGATTTAGACACCTGTTAATTAAAAACAAACAATTTTTTTTTTTTTTTAATTTTATTAAACCAATTATTTTACATGAATTAATGTATACATTGTATTTGAGCTTCGACTCCGGAGATTGCTTCTCCACCATCGACTGTCCTTGATCATCTTTTTAGTCCTTGTTTTTAATAAGAGGAAAAAACTAATTAAAGAAAAAAAACCTCTTTTCCGATAATTATTCCAATTCCATTATCCAATCCGAGATCCATTCAAACAAAAAACTCCTAATTTTAATATAATATATTAATATTTGCTATAACCTATTAGTGGGTTTTAAAATTAAAAAACAATTAAAAATAAAAGATATTTGAAATAAAAGTAAACAAACTTTTTTATTGAGATTTTCATCTATTAATAATTATTTTAATTAAGAAAACATCAATTAAGATTAAATTGCATCTCTTTTTCTTTCTAACGGTATTAATATGTCATATATGATAAAAAATGGATTTAGCAGGTTTACACTCTAAGGCGACGACGTGTTATATCTGAATAAAAACGACGACAAATTTTAATTGTTAAAGAAAAGTCCTTTCCAAGATTGTTGATTACTGTGAGCCAAGAATATGTTAAAGAAATATTAAAGTTGTTTTGTCTAATAGTAAAATTGTTTTTTGGCAAAGAGTGATAAAATTGAGCCACTAAGGAAGTCAAAATAAATTGACGAAATGTTTGGCCCATTTAAAAAAGCTCTATGTTTTTAATTTTATCCAATTCCTTACTATTCCTATATACGAATGAAGTAACATTAAATTATTATTTTAAAACCCACTACAGAGTCCAGAGGATTTTGGCCAGCAAGATGCCCTCCTAAGGCGGACTTAGCACCTAGTAAGTACATATTATAAATGATATAATTTTAAGTGTGAACATTGATAGTAAGATCGGTTAAATCTGACAAAAATAAAAAAGTAATCAATTAATTTTTATAGAAGTTAAACAAGTTTGTAGGTAATCCTGACAGAGCTTAGTATTTTCGGGGAGATAGTTAGCACTTTTTTGTTACTTCTACTACTACTACTGGACTACAGGGGGGTGACGTGTCCTCACGCCCCTCCCTGAATCCACTAATGAATTTAGTCTCCACAAGCCATATAAGTTCAAATAATCTATAGCGAGCCACTGATTTATATGCAACCATACAACTTACCCTGATCAAAAGGTGTCGATATAATATTTAATAGGGGAAAAGAAAAAGAATGCTAGAAAAAGATGAATGACTTATAATCCGTTTCGGAAGAATCAATCCGTGAGTTCATGAACGAAGAGAATTGTTCCAAATCTGAAATTTTTATTTAATACATTAAATGTAAAATATAATTTAATTAATATTATTTTTAAAGTCAATATAACTTTCCCAAATTGAAAAATCATAATTTAAACTATTATAAGCTATCTATTTATTAATAACAAGCTTTTCGTGCGTGCCTTCGGCCCGCCCTAGTAACTCGACCCTCCGAGCTGGTGCCCTGACGGGCAGCGTCTCGGTAAAAATTTTTATTCCTCTTAAAAAACCACACTCCAAATGTATACCAGTAAACTCCCGAAAATACTTACTCTCTTAAAAGTTTCGCCTCATTTTCGTCCTGACACAGCTACAGAAATGAGGCTCTAGATATGAATTTGGGAGTATTTCTTTTTCTATAATCTACAGTATTGTCATATTTTTTGTGTGGAAATATGTAGATCTATTTAAATAAGTGGGATCGTGTGAGGAGGAGAATTATATTATATCATTTTTTTTAAATTTGGGATCGATAATCGATATAAAGCTCCAAATATTTAAAAGAGATCAGGTGTTGTTTGTATGACAGGCTGCTCCATCCAGTATTGCCATGAGAAACTCATATGGGCATGCGTTCAATTTTGTAAAAATCAAAAAATAAGAATAACGAAATTTAGATTTTTAAAAAATTATAAAAAAGTGGCAAATTATTAAAAAATAAACAAATAATATATAAAATATAAATCAAATAAGATGTGATTAATTTCTTCATCTGTGCGCAAAGAAAAGCGAATTGAATATTTAATTTTTGAGTGGTGAGAGGGGCGGGGAGGAATAATTATCAATATATTTAATGTTTCTTAATTTAAAATCAATTGGAGTGTTTCATTTCAAAATTCGAGTCCAAATTACGATTTCAAATTTGCCCCAAATATCAACAGCGCTCCCTGTCGGCAGCATTACGTCAGCGTTGCTGCAAATTAATCTGGCCTATTCTAAATATTATAATAATAGTACTTAAATGGAATACTTATCTATAAAGAAATTATTCCACTTTATGAGTTTTCAACCAGCATTGTAAAGAGTTTTTATTTTACATCGAGCGATCTACAACTACTCTCTAAGTTAAAAATAACTCATAAAGTGGGATAATTTCCATATAAAGTCGACTCTCGACAATTCGAAATTCAAGGAACTACAAGAAAAATTCTAATTATCGAGACTTCGAATTATCAAGAGTTTTTATTATATTTTTGAAAATATGTTTGAGCTTACATAAATTTTATATATAGCTTCAAGTAAAGAAGTAAAAATAATGAAAACGACAAAAAAGAACAAAAAAATTACATATTTATAGATAGGAGTAAACATTGCTGGGAAAAATCAGAATTATAAAGATGGGAAGTGGCCTAGCTCGAATTATAGGACGTTCTTTCCCCTTCTTGTTACGAGAAGGATTTCGAGTTATCGAGCGAATCAAAATACACAGCATTTTTTCGATTTACCGAAGTTAACAGCTGAAGAGTTCGAATTATCTAAAAATTCGAATTTTCAAGAGTTGATTGTTTGTAGGGAAGGTGGCCGTACCTAGGGATAGAGTCAATAACTGTTAAAGGGGAAGGGGTAAAATTAGTTTTGTTGTAGAAGTTATTCTGGTTTTCTGATTTCTTTCTTCTCAAGTGCAAGTGTTTAGGTTCAAAGAGCAAGTGTTGTTTTTATCAAAGAATTTTCAATTTCAGACAATCAAAGTAAATTTTTACCGTCATTTTCTTTTTTCATAAAGTAAGTAAGTATACATTAATTTAATCTTCAGTATTTATAATGGTTAAAACCTAATCTGATAAATAATGTTTAAGAAAAAATAAAACCGACTTCAAAAAAATTAAATGCAACAAATAAAATACACTAAAAGTTATAAAATAATTATTATCTTATTTAGTTACAACTAAACGAATAAATATTAACATGAAATTACTACGTACGCTCGCTTATAGATATAGTTTGTTTGGCACTGACTTCAAAAAGTAATTTCATGTTAATATTTAGTCGTTTAGTTGTAACTAAATAGTATAATAATTATTTTATACCTTTTAGTTTATTTTATTTGTTGCATTTAATTTTTTTGAAGTCGGTTTTATTTTTTCTTAAACATTATTTTTATTTTTCTCTTTTTAGTGATGTTGTTGGAGATTTACTTTATTTCGTCGTTAATCATATCATCAGAATTTGACCAAATTAATATGGCACCATCCCTAAGATACCCCCTTTCGTCGGTTTTATTTTTTTTCTTAAAAATTATTTTTATTTTTCTCTTTTTAGTGATGTTATTAATAGTGATCATATCATCAGAACTTGACCAAATTAATTAATATGGCACCATCCCTAAGACACCGCCTTTCCAACAAAAAAAGAATCATCAAAATCGGTTCATAAACAAAGAAGTTAAGCCTGAACAAACCTAACAAAAAAGGTCTAATACCAATGAACAAAAGACGAGACCAATCGGAAGCTGGACTGAACCCAATGCAAAAAAAAATTCAAAATCGGTTCACAATTGGCGGAGATATGAGGTAACATAGGCACAAAAAAAAAATCAGTCGAATAGAGAACCTCCTCTTTTTTGAAGTTGGTTAAAAATGTAAAAATCTCTTTCTTTCAGGGAGAATGTGACTCGTTTTTATCACAACTATAGTGACGATCCAAGTCGTCATAGTTTTGCTCGTGCAAAATTTATAATATAGACGAGACTGGTACTTTTTAACCGACTTCAAAAAAGGAGGAGGTTCTCTATTCGACCGATTTTTTTTTTTGTGTCTATGATACCTCATATCTCCGCCAATTGTCAACCGATTTTGAAAATTTTTTTTGCATTGGGTCCAGTCTAGCTTCCGATTGGTCCCATTTTTTCTCGTTTTTTTTTCACAGGTATTAGACCTTTTTTATTAGGTTTGTTTAGACCTAACCTCTTTGTTTATGAACCGATTTCGATGGTTCTTTCTTTATCCGAAAGGGGGTGTCTTAGGGATGGTGTCATATTAATTTGGTCAAGTTCTAATGATATGATCACTATTAATAACATCACTAAAAAGAGAAAAATAAAAATAATTTTTAAGAAAAAATAAAAACCGACTTCAAAAAATTAAATGTAACAAATAAAATACACTAAAAGGTATAAAATAATTATTATCTTATTTAGTTACAACTAAACGACGAAATATTAACATGAAATTACTTTTTGAAGTTTGTGACAAACATATACCTTTTATGAATCGCACTCGACGGATCTTACTTAGTACGTTTGGCGGGTACGCTCGCTTATAGGTATAGTTTGTTTGGTACCGACTTCAAAAAGTAATTTCATGTTAATATTTCGTCGATTAGTTGTAACTAAATAAGATAATAATTATTTTATACCTTTTAGTGTATTTTATTTGTTACATTTAATTTTTTGATGTCGGTTTTGATTTTTTCTTAAAAATTATTTTTATGGTTCATAATCTTCTCAAAATTATTGCTCAGAAATGAGTCAAAGTAGATGGTGGTATGACTTGTGAAATTTTGATTTAATTTTGTGATGAGTATATATATTTGATTCTAAGTTTGTAAATTTATGGTTATAAGTCTTTAAATAAATAAAAAATTTTAAATTTGGTTTTTTTATATGCCTCTATATACTGTACTTAGGTATATAATAGCTAGTCACTAGGTACATCAGAATGATGTACCTAGGGACAGGTTACAAATTAAAACAAAAATAATTCTGACTAGAAAACTAATAAAGGTAGAGCTGAGAAAAAAATTTATATATAACCTAAAATATTAATGATGAAGTATATATGGAAAAATTCCAAAATAATTCAAACCACTCTAATAAACACTTCAATAATCTAAAAACATAATAAAAAAAGGGAAGTGCGAAAACTCGGTAAATAAAGATAATATTGAATTTATAAAAAGAATTGACAAAAATAGTAATAATAGGAAAGAAAGTATTAAAGAATTTGAAGATAAAAATAAATTATCGGAGAAAAAAATAAACAAAAAGAATAGAAATATAAAGAGAACGGAAGATACATGAATGTTGGTACCCTAAATGTCCGTAGTTTAAAAGGCGAAGAGAAATTGAAAACTCAATGATTGAACTAGATATAATTGGTCTAGCAGAAATAAGACGGGCAGATGAAAAAATTATAAAACGCCAATCCGGATACACACTATGTCACATAGGAACAACTGTAGGGCAGAGAGGAGTAGGTTTCCTAATTAATCCTAAAATATCAAAAAATATTAAAGAATTTAGGGGCTACACAGACAGAATTGCCTTACTAAAAATTGAATATAAAAACAACAATTTTATCAACTTTATTCAAGTATACGCACCCACTCAAAATTACGAAGACGAAAGTTGTGACGAATTCTATGAAACATTAAATGAAATTATAAAAAATAATCCACCTAAATATAACAACTACATGATAATTATGGGAGATTTTAACTCCAGAATAGGTCACAGAGAAACGAATGAAAACAGATTGTTGTGTTGTTATAGCTACGGGACTCGAGACTAGAGAGGTCAAAAACTAATAGATTTTTGTCAAAGAAACAACGTAAAAATTATTGATACTTTCTATAAAAATCGCAAAGGACGGAGATGGATTTGGAAACATCCAGATGGATATCATAAATCTGATATAGACTTTATGCTTACACCTAATCTTAATATAATAAATAAATTTAAAATATTAGATAAGTTCTCTTTCCACTCCGATCATAGACTACTATATATAAAAATTTCCATACAGGTAATAAATAAGAGACCCCGACCAGAATGGAATATCAAACCCACTCTAAATTTCACACAAACAAACAATCCGATAAACGAAAATGAAACGGAAAATCAACTTAAAATATTAAATACATCTGACCAAACAAAAATCCAAGATAAATACAACCAATTAGAAATGTTTCTTAAAAATTTTCAAAAACAATTTAAAAAAAAAAAATAAACAAGCAATTAAAAAGAGGAACATGATGAAAAAGAAATACAGAAAGAAGAAATACAATCTCTAATAAGCTGATGTGTTCTGATGTGGCCATCCACTTGACTTTACCATACAACCTTGCCCCTCACTTATATTTAATATTTAATAAAATTATTTATAATCATGTAGGGGTGGGGGGTTAGTTTTTGCATTTTTAGATTACTGTGGGCCCACTGATTATGTATACAAAATTTGGTTGAGTTTGGTACAAGGGGCTATATTTTCATTTTTTAGATTAGTTTTTGCACTTTTAGACTTCTGGGGTCCCACTGATTATGTAACTTATGGGCCCCTAGCCGAAAAATGCCTTTTTAAAAAGAAGATTTTGCCGACTAGGTGGACCATATTTTATTGCGGTAGAGCTGGGTTTTTTAAATGTCTGGATAGTAAGTTTTTATTTAAGGTGTTTTAGACTTTTTTTAGAAGATGGTCTGGATTTGGGAAAGGACGATTTATTGTTCGAAAATGAATGTTTTTGGTTAAGATCAATCCTTTTTAAATGTTTTTATTTATTATTAAATCAGTGAAGAAAAGTTTTACAAAATAGTTTGTAATCGTAGAATGAGAGAACACACTGTGAGTAATAGTCAATTTCTATTACCGGCTTTGAGTCCGAAAGTCAATAATGTTTGCCTTGAGTTAATACGAGTGCAATCGATAGGGATGGAGGGCCGTACGGATCAACCGTTTGTACTTTGGTAACACGTTTGTTAGTGACCAAAGATCGATTGTTAATTTTGGTGGGTTACCTGTAGCCACTGGTCGAACTGTTCGAGAAGAGAGAGGTGGTGCCGAGAGTCCGAAAGATGTATTTAACTGTTGGAAGAGTGGGATTGTACCCTGATTCCGAATGGTGTATTAGAACTGACTTAGGGCCTCGCAATGAGGGTTTTTATATTAAATTATAATGCTGACTCTGTACTAGACGATGGAGCCGCGGGGAGATGCAAACCATGGAGGCGCCGTGGGAAATGGCTTAGCTACGTGATTCCGTATAATCAGCAAAAGTATGGTGGGCCCTAGGGGGATGTTGTGTGAAGCACAGAAACGTGGGAAAGTTAACTTGTATACAAAATTTGGTTGAGTTTGGTACAAGAGACTAGATTTTCATTTTTTGACCTCCCCCCCCCCATTCGGGGGGTAAATTTTTGCATTTTTAGACTTCTGAGGGTCCACTGATTATGTATACAAAATTTCGTTGAGCTTGGTAAATGGCCAAGATTTTCAGTTTTTGACCCTACGGCCCCTCCTAACCCCGCCACCCCATTTTGGGCTGTTAGTTTTTGCATTTTTAGATTTCTGGGGCCCCACAGATTGTGTATACAAAATTTGGTTGAGTTTGCTCAAATGGCCTAGATTTTTTAATTTTTAACCCCCCCCCCCTCTTAATTATGGGTTGATATGCACCAAAATCTAATCAGCTCTTAATCTCAATGGACCAAAACTACGTGTGAAATTTGGTTTCGATATTCACACTAGTTTTTGAGCTAGCTCGTCCACAAAATTTGGTAATGCACAGACTAACTAACAGACTAACAAACATTTTGACAAAACAGATTATCTCGAAAAATATAATTTTTCCGATGTTCACTTATTAGGGTTTTTTTTGTAAAGCGAAATGCCATGGTTTTGCTCAATTTTTTTAATCAAAATAATTTCAGCCGTTTTTGAGATATTTCGAAAAAAGAACGAAAAAAAACACTTTTTCCATGCACGATTACAATACTTGACCATACCCTGTATGGTAAAGTAAAAAATATAATATAATAAAATATGTAAATACGTAAGATTTAAAATCAGAAAAGATATAAAATGACACAACGATAAAATTATTGAAAAATATATCAATTCAAATTTATCAATAAAAAAGACAAAAAAAGAAATATTTACTGATAAATACATAATTCCGAGTATGAAAGACGAAAATAATTTAATTCAATACCTACAATAAATCGATTATTAATATGGAAAAATTAAAAAAAAACCTCCGATTGAAAGACTACAAAAAAATGAAAACCAAATTTTGTCCCTAGGTACGACACCCCGCCCAACCTATTTATTTTAATAAAATTATTTTTACTAAAGAAAAAATCGAAACCCCAGGAATTTCTCCTGATAAAACTATTTTGAATAAAGCAAATTTCTTAATTCAAGTTGATTTATTTTTATTTACCTTAATCCAACCAGTGTCATTTTTAAAGTTGATTTGAAGCACTCTCTGAATTATCATTACATCATTAGTTTCAAGAAAATCGGTATCATCTGCGTAAGACGCTATAAAAAATAATGAATGGCAAAGTAAATATATCACCAACCAAGCTCTTATAATGTAAAAAGAAGTTGGAATTTAACAGGCTTCATTTGTTGACCCTTCTAAACCCTGAAGAAGATCCTCCGAAATGTCGGTTTTTGAAAGATTGAAAATGAAGTTCCGGCAAATTATTTTATTCTGATTTTTTTTTATCTTTTGGTTGCCTATAACAAAATTTCAACAAGCTATACGGTTTTAGCTTAACAATTTGAGATTCTTTTATTTAGATTATATTATATTTTGAAGTTTTTTAATAGGTACATTTTGTGAATTGGAAGATTTTTTCAGGTTGAATCACCCCCATGATAAAAAAAGGAAAATTAATTGAAATTTCTTATTATAGTCACGACATTTTGGTCTATTTTTAGTTCTCATACCTTAGATTTTTTTAATTCATACGTAGGTAGTTTAATATTTATTGTTTTCAAATTATACTCCCTCTGTCCGAAAATATGGTATACATTTGGAAAAAAATCTTAGATTTTCTAAACCTGTGTGCCGAAAGGCTTTTTGACAAATAATTAAAATTGCATGGGTTTTGTAACTTTGAAATAGTATTTGTAATTACTTCATTTAATTGTATCAAACCATGGCATTTCCCTCTACAAAAAATCTCTAATAAGTGAAAATCGAAAAATTTATATTTTTTGAGATAATAATTGTTTTGTCAAAATGTCTGTTGGTTAGTCTGTGCGATACCAAATTATTGTGGACGAGGTAGCTCAAAAACTAGTGTGAATATCGAAACCAAATTCCACAGGTAGTTTTGGTCCATTGTGATTAAGAGCTGATTAGATTTGGTGCATATCGACCCAAAATTAAAGGGGGTGGAGGGGGGTTAAAATTTAAAAATCTAGGCCGTTTAAGCAAACTCAACCAAATTTTATATACATAATCAGTGGACCTACAGAAGTCTAAAAATGCAAAAACTAACCGCCCAAAATAGGGGGGGAGGGCGGTAGGGTAAAAAATTAAAAATAAGGGCCGTTTGAGCAAACCCAACCAAATTTTGTATATATTATCACTTGATTCACGGAAGTCTAAAAATGGAAAAACTAACTGCCCGAAGCGGGGGGGAGGGGGGGGGGGGTCAAAAAATGAAAATCTTGGCCATTTTTTACCTAACTCAACCATATTTTGTATACATAATACGTGGGACCCCAGAAGTCTAAAAATGGAAAAAAACTAAACACCCAAAATGGTTAATGTTAATGTCAATTGTAATAATCACTGGATTTCTGGGTAACCTTTACAAGAATATGCAAGTACCAATGTTATATCCACCCATCAATGAAATTAAACAAATCAATGAATTAAAAAAACTAAAGATCATCTGTCATTATCAAGATTCGTGTAGAATGATTTTCGGACGAAATCATATAAAGTTGATCACTGATATTTTATTGCGCAAAATGACTCTTCAAGTGACTCCTAATACGTTCTATTTTCATATAAAATCTAATTATACATTATATCACGTTTATAACAATCCAAACATCGCTCTGATAATGTATGCACAATTAATGATTAATTCGAACCCAGTGTTATCAAAAATGTTGCATGTCGTAGAAGAAGTAATTGCCACTTCACCCTGTGATATGTATTTAAATCTCTAATGTGAACCAATGTATACCATATTTCATTTATATTAATTCTTTGTAAAATTAAATAATTATTAATTGTTATATATAAGATAGATATATAAGCTATATAATATAAGATAGATATAAGTTAGATAATATTATAATCCGGTCCTATGTACAATTGACTTGTCAACTCTATAGAACATGACATATTGTATGTTGTGTATATTTCTGAATAAATAAATAAATAAAAAAAATGTCTGTCTGTCTGGTTGTCTGGTTGGGGGTCTGTTAGTTTGTGCGTTACAAAATTTTTTGGACGAGATAGCTCATACACTAGTTTCAATATTGAAAACAAATGTCACACGTAGTTTTGGTCCATTAAGTTTAAGAGCTGATTAGATTTCGATGCATATCGACCCAAAATTAAGGGCGGTAGAGGAGGTGTTAAAAATTAAAAATTTAGGTTATTTGAGCAAACTCAACCAAATTTTGTATACATAATCAGTGGACCCGCAGAAGTCCAAAAATGCAAAAACTAACCGCCTAAAATGGGGGGGGTGTAGGGTCAAAAAATGAAAATCTGGCCATTTACCAAACTCAACCAAATTTTGTATACATAATCAGTGGGACCCCAGAAGTATAAACTTTCAAAAACTAACCCCCTACATGATTATATTTTTAGGGGCCAGGTTGTATGGTAAAGTCAAGTGGATGGCCACATCAGTACACGTCTGTTTATATATTAATATCAAATCAAATGAATGAAAAAAATGAATTCCGTGCTTGATTAAGTAAATTTATAATTAAAAACAAAAAAATACAGAGTGTAGCTCGGACTTTCAGGTAATTGCAAATTAAAAGACGAAGACGGAATTCAACTGTTGTGTTAAATGTTTGCAGCGATCTTTTTCATTTGAAGTTTTCTTTATTCAGATTGAATTATCTGTTAGGTACCACAGATATTTATTCCTTAATATTATAAAATGTGTATTTTCAAATTTTGTGTAAATTTTAAAAATAAACAACTTTGTTTTTTCAATTATTGTAGTTTATAATATTTGCAATAAACTCCCTTACCTAAAAGTTAATTAAAACAATTTTCTTCTCAAATCCACACATTTTTTCATTGTAAATAAATGTAATCATTTTCTATAATAGCCAAAGATCTGTTCAATCAAGATGGGACATAATTGATTATCATATTAAATAAAAAACACTATCAAAATATGTTTTTAAATTAGATACTTTTGTCAAAAATATTCAAATATTTTTTTTCTAAAAAAGAAAGTACTAAGTATTTTACCATTTTGAAATCTCGACTGAATGGGCCAATTTTAGCTTTACCATACAGGGTATTAATCTATTTTGATTAAAAATAAACTGCAACGGATCGTTGCTAAACTTTATCCAAATTCATTTGAAATATTAATATGTTTGTTCCTTTATCATTAATCAGATATCACTTGCAATTTGTAGTTCATGTTGACATTAATTAAAAATAATTCTCATTTAATAGTCGATGAATAATCATTCTACATTGGATTTGTGACATTTCGGTTATTATTGTAACCATTGATGAAGACATGGAGGAATCGACTTAAAATCAAAAATAGCCATCGATTCTCATCTAATACTTGAGGAATAACAATTCTACATTAGGTTTTTGACGTTTCGATTATTATTGGTAACCATTGCTGAAGAATTGGAGGAATCGACTTAAAATCAAAAATAACGATCGATTATTATCTAATACTAGAGGAATAACCTTATTGCATTCCACTTTTGATGTTTTGACTATTAATGGCAACCTCTACTGAAAACGTGGAAGAATCGACTTAAAATCAAAAAGACTAAATTCTTTTATGGCACACAACTTAAACTTGGCCATTTGAGCAAACTCAACCAAATTTTCTATACATAATCAGAGGGACCCCAGAAGTATAAAAATGCAAAAAATAACCCCCCCTACATTATTACAAATAATTTTATTGCCCAGGTTGTATGGTAAAGTCAAGTGGATGGCCACATCAGTACACGTCAGTTTATTTCTCTTAATATAAAATCAAATGAATGAAAAAAATGAATTCCGTCCTTGATTAAAGTAAATTTATAATTAAAAACAAAAAAATACAGAGTGTAGTTCGGACTTTCAGGTAATTGCAAATTAAAAGACGAAGACGGAATTCAACTGTTGTGTTAAATGTTTGCAGCGATCTTTTTCATTTGAAGTTTTCTTTATTCAGATTGAATTATCTGTTAGGTACCACAGAGAAGTTTACTGGACTTGCGATTCTAGTAAAATAGTCATAAAACATTTATATATGTATTTATTCCTTAATATTATAAAATGTGTATTTTCAAATTTTGTGTAAATTTTAAAAATAAACAACTTTGTTTTTTCAATTATTGTAGTTTATAATATTTGCAATAATCTCCCTTACCTAAAAGTTAATTAAAACAATTTTCTTCTCAAATCCACAACTTTTTTCATTGTAAATAAAAGTAATCATTGTCTATAATAGCCAAAGATCAGTTCAATCAAGATGGGACATATTTGATTATCATATTAAATAAAAAACACTATCAAAATATGTTTGTAAATTAGATAATTTTGTCAAAAATATTCAAATATTTTTTTTCAAAAAAAAGAAAGTACTATGTATTGTACCATTTTGAAATCTCGACTGAATGGGCCAATTTTTACTTTACCATACAGGGTATTAATCTATTTTGATTAAAAAAAATTGAGCGAAACCATGCCATTTCGCTCTATAAAAAAGCTTTAATAAGTGAACATCGAAAAAATTATATTTTTCGAGATAATAATTGTTTTGTCAAAATGTCTGAGTGTCTATCTGGTTGTCTGGTTGTCTGTTAATTAGTTAGTCCGTGAGTTACCAAATTTTTGTGGACGAGCTAGTTCAAAATCTATTTTGAATATCGAAACCAAATATCACATGTATTTTTGGTCCATTGGGATTAAGAGCTGATTAGATTTTGGTGCATATCGACCCAAAATTAAGGGGGGTGGAAGGGGTTAAAATTAAAAATCTAGGCCATTTGAGCAAACTCAACCAAATTTTCTATACATAATCAGAGGGACCCCAGAAGTATAAAAATGCAAAAATTAACCCCCCCCTACATTATTACAAATAATTTTATTGCCCAGGTTGTATGGTAAAGTCAAGTGGATGGCCACATCAGAACACGTCAGCTTATTTTGAAGTCGGATAAAAAGAGATATGATTAATAGCAAATGGTCAAAAATTAAAAGAGCCTGGGGGAGGGGGTTCTTTTGTAGATTTTTACTTTTTAATATTAAATTTAAGAGAGGGGCAGGTATATGGCAATGTTATATAAATGGGCAAAAGAGTTTATTTATTTTTTTATTCTTTCCACCTCCCCCCCCCCCAATTCCCTTCACCATTAAACGTGGATGTGAGCTTTAATTGGAACATTGATTATTTTAAAAATATTTCAATTAATGAAATTGTCGTTTGATCTAGATCAAATCAATATGAGATAGACAAGCTTTAAAAGACTTACATATATTATTTCTAGAGTAATAACTCTTGCTCAATAATATAATGACTGAAATGATGAAGCAATCGGAAGGTGAACGAGAAATTCAAAGCGTTCGATATTAAAAAATATTTATATAGTTTTACTTCAGTCATTCCGTGTACTTTGGTTGAAGAACTCGATTCGCTCTTTATAATAACCAAAATGGATATTATATATTCTATTAATAATATTATTAATAAATATTATAGACGAAAGTTTATCTGTGGAAAAGTCAGAAAAATTTCGATCTTCTCATTAATATTTCAAAACAACATTTCCATCCGAATCGAGAGATTTATCTGCTAGACAACCCAAAAACCAGTCGTTATAAATATATTGATCAACTGTGCAAAGTTCTTGGTGAAAATTGGCCTCTGGTTATTTTAAGAAAAAAAGGAGACAGAAATTATTTTTCGGGGAATTATGAAAAAACAAGAAGGAATATACTATTTTTAGACATGGAAACCAAAGATGCTGTCACATATAATTATCCACATAGTAGTAAATATATTTTTTATATCGACCTAATTGAAGATTATTCTACTTGTTCAGGAAAGCAATATTTAAATAATATAAGCCAAAACGATATTTGGCATCTTTGTTTCAATCGATCTTTCTATTTCATTACCAGAAAAAATTGTTCGAATGAATTCGAAATATGGGTTCGAGAACCCTGGTCGGAAAATCCTGGAAAAAAAATTGTAAATATCAAAGATGCGTATTTTAATAAAAAACCTAACTTACATGGCACCAAAGTTACATTCTTTTCGACTTGGTATGAAAGAGAAAACCAGAAATTCGAGAATAAGTCACTACAACTTTTTAAGAATATCTGGTATCAAAAATGGAATATGAATGATACCACCAGTTTTAGTTGGCTTTTTTCTACGATATTAGTTGAGCCAGGATTTATGGATAACGATATCAACGCATATAGAATTATGTCAATGTGTTTCGTAATTCAAAAAGGCAAGGAACATCCGAAGTGGGAGGTGATCGTTTGGTGTTTCCACTGGAAAGTTTGGCTGTGGTTGGCAGTGATTTGGTTTATCTCGGGACTGGCTTGGTTTTACATCAAAAAGCAGAGTTCTCTGTGCCAATCTTTGTCTGAAGTCTACAGTTTATTAGTTACTGAGCCGATTTCTTGGTTACCAAACTTAAACAGCGATTTGAGCAGACTTATAGCTGGACTGTTGATGTTAATGTCAATTGTAATAATCACTGGATTTCTGAGTAACCTTTACAAGAATATGCAAGTACCAATGTTATATCCACCCATCAATGAAATTAAGCAAATCAGTGAATTAAAAAAACTAAATATCATCTGCCATTATCCAATTTCGTGTAGAATGATTTTCGGACGAAGTCTAATGAAGTTTAGCACTGATGATTTATTGCGCAAAATGAAACTTCAAGTGACTAAGGATTCGTACTCTTTTCTTTTAAAATCTAATTATACATTATATCACGTTTATAACAATCCAAACACCGCTCTGGTAACATCTTGTGAATATGCACAAGTAATGATTAATTCGATCCCAGTGTTATCAAAAAAGTTGCATGTCGTAGAAGAAGTAATTGCCACTTATCCTCTTTCTTATGAGACTTTTCCATTCGAAAATCAACTCTATCAATTACTCTTGTCCTATTTCGAGAGTGGGATTGGCCTTTGGGAACAACAAATGATTGAGAGCAAGGAATTGACGAGCATTTTGCGGAAAGAAAAGAAAGAACCTTTAACCAGGGTTTTCAATATGGATGACCTACAAGTTGCCTTCATCATTCTCTTTTTTGGTCTAAGCATATCAACTTTTGTATTTCTCTTAGAATTATTCTCCAAACATTATATCTCCAATTGGCTCCTTCACTAGAGATACTTAAAGTTTATAGGTCTAATGAATTCGATAAAAATCAAAGATTAAGTGGTTTGGGAACGAGAAATTAATTTCTGCAGAACTTCAACTTCTGGTAACTTTAATTTGATAAGGTCCTACTTAATTTCAAGCAATTATTCACGTTATTTTATGTGTATAAAAGATTTATTTTCTCTTTTTCATCCACACAGAAAATAACTGGGTCAGGTGTTATTTAAACTAATTATTAACACTAACAACTAAATATATGATGTCCAAGTTTAATTTTTTCTCTTAATATCAAATCAAATAGCGAATTTCTTCTCTCTAAATACTCTACTAATAATTTCCATAAAAATATTTTGTGAATAAATATTTTATTCCAGTCCAAGTTAAAAATTTTACTATACGATACAGGGTATGATCAAGTATTGTAATCGTGCCTGAATAAAGAGTTTTTTCCTACTTTTTTCGAAATATCTCAAAAACGGCTAAAACTATTTGGATTAAAAAAATTGAGCGAAATGATGTCATTTCGCTCTACAAAAATCTCTAATAAGTAAACATCCAAAAAATTATATTTTTCGAGATAATAATGGTTTTTTCAAAATGTCAAAATTGTGTGGGTATGGGGGGGGGGGTGTTCATATGATCATGCAATGAAACCACTTATCACTATACAGACTAGACTTATTAAAAAAACTAAGGTACAATCTTTCCCGGCTATTGATGAATCTTTTATTGTTAACTCTTTTGTTTATTATTATGATGTGTGTAAGATGATGTATAATGAACATCGTGGCACAACTAGACATCGATCTTTTGTCCTACCAAAGATTAATAAGTCAATTACCCAAAAAATGCCTATTTCGTTGCAATTAAATATTTTAATAAACTCCCAAATGATCTAAAAAATCTGTCGTGTGACAAAAATATTGGTTAAATGGATTGGATCGTTGTGATTTCACCCTGTGATATGTATGTAAATCTCTAATGTGAACCAATGTACACCATATTTCATTTATAGTAATTCTTTGTAAAATTAAATAATTATTAATTGTTATATATAAGATAGATATATAAGCTATATAATATAAGATATATATAAGTTAGATAAGATTTTAATCCGGTCCTATGTACAGTTGACTTGTCAACTCTATAGGACATGGCATATTGTGTGTTGTGTATTTTTCTGGATAAATAAATAAATAAATAAAAAAAATGTCTGTCTGTCTGGTTGGGTGTCTGTTATTCTGTACGTTACCAAATTTTTGTAAAGCTGATTAGATTTTGGTGCATATCGACCCACAATTAAGGGGGTGGAGGAGGGGTTAAAAATTAAAAATCTAGGTTATTTGAGCAAACTCAACCAAATTTTGTATACATAATCAGTGGACCCCCAGAAGTATAAAAATGCAAAAACTAACAGCCCAAAATGGGGGGGGGCTGTAGGCTGTAGGGGCTGTAGGGTCAAAAAATGAAAATCTTGACCATTTACCAAACTCAACCAAATTTTGTATACATAATCAGTGGGACCCCAGAAGTATAAACATTCAAAAACTAACCCCCCCCCCTACATGATTATATTTTTATGGGCCAGGTTGTATGGTAAAGTCAAGTGGATGGCCACATCAGTACACGTCAGTTTATTTCTCTTAATATCAAATCAAATGAATGCAAAAAATGAATTCCGTGCTTGATTAAGTAAATTTATAATTAAAAACAAAAAAGAGTGTAGCTCGAACTTTCAGGTAATTGCAAATTAAAAGACGAAGACGGAATTCAACTGTTGTGTTAAATGTTTGCAGCGATCTTTTTCATTTGAAGTTTTCTTTATTCAGATTGAATTATCTGTTAGGTACCACAGAGAAGTTTACTGGACTTGCGATCTTAGTAAAATAGTCATAAAACATTAATATATGTATTTATTCCTTAATATTATAAAATGTGTATTTTCAAATTTTGTGTAAATTTCAAAAATAAACAACTTTGTTTTTTCAATTATTGTAGTTTATAATATTTCCAATAAACTCCCTTACCTAAAAGTTAATTAAAACAATTTTCTTCTTGTTTTCTTGTTTTTTTATTGTAATAAAAATTAATCATTGTCTATAATAGCCAAAGATCTGTTCAATCAAGATCGGACATAATTGATTAACTAATTAAATAAAAAACACTATCAAAATATGTTTTTAAATTAGCTAATTTTGTCAAAAAATTCAAATATTTTTTTCTAAAAAATAAAGTACTAAGTATTGTACCATTTTGAATTCTCGACTGAATGGGCCAATTTTTACTTTATCATACAGGGTATGGTCAACTATTGTAATTATGCATGAAAAAAGTGTTTTTTCCTTTTTTTTCGAAATTTCTTAAAAACGGCTTAAACTATTTTGATTAAAAAAATTGAGCGAAACCATGGTATTTCGCTCTACAAAAAAGCTCTAATAAGTGAACATCGAAAAAATGATATTTTTCGAGATAATAATTGTTTTGTCAAAATGTCTGTTATTCTGTCTGGTTGTCTCGTTTTCTGTTAATTAGTTTGTGCGTTACCAAATTTTTGTGGACGAGCTAGCTCAAAATCTAGTTTGAATATCGAAACCAAATATCACACGTAGTTTTGGTCCATTGGGATTAAGAGCTGATTAGATTTTGGTGCATATCGACCCAAAATTAAGGGGAGGAGGGGGGTTAAAAATTAAAAATCTAGGCCATTTGAGCAAACTCAACCAAATTTTGTATACATAATCAGAGGGACTCCAGAAGTATAAAAATGCAAAAACTAACCCTCCCCCTACATGATTATAAATAATTTTAGGGACTCTGTTGTATGGTAAAGTCAAGTGGATGCCCACATCAGAACACGTCAGCTTATTTCATTATCTTATCAAACTTCAAGTAGCATTTTCTAGTATTAAAATATTTCATATTCTGATGAATACTGCAGAAAAGAAGTCATTTTTACTATTATTATATTCATTTCGAAATATTGTTTCATTTGCTGACACAGAAAAAAAAAATTTATAAAAAATTAACATTTTACTTTCAAATCAGAATTCCAATGACATTCCACTAATTTGTGGTATTTTTAAAGTTGCAATTTTTGTTTAAACACAATTCAAAAACAAATTTCCTTTTGCTTTTGATAAATTAATTCATTTTGTTTTCCAAATTAGTATATCAATTATCAAAGGAACTTGACCGGTCTAACCTCTAAATGGAAAGTAAAATCATAAAAATCCATATCCACAGGGTTATAATTAGATGTTTAGTTGGTGTAAATAATACAAAGAACTGAAAACATCAAACAAATTTTTTTTTGCAAAATTACCTGTTTTAAAATTTTTTTCCCTTTTTTTTTGTAAATCCCTATAGCAATCAGTGTATTTTTTACAAGATTATTGCCGGATTTCTCCCCACCAGATGTCTATAGTGTCGTGCACGGATCCAATAGTGTATAAAAGTGATAGTGTGACGTCACAATATAGGGGCTCAATGAAAATGTGACAGATCATGACACATGAGGAGGAAGGGGGTCTAACAATCTTGAAATTAGTGTGACGTAATTTATGGGGGCCCCTTTATTATTATAATTATGTTCTCATAAATTCTACGCATCTATACTATTAGGATGTGCCTAAAATCATTATTTAAAATTTGAACTGATTGATTTATTTTTATTTCTATGAATTATTTTATAAGCCTCTAAAATTTATTATTCATTTTGAGAAATAATTCTAAACAAATACAAATAGAATGCGAAAATTTTAAATATTATTTAATTTGACAATTTTTACGCAACCAAGCTAAGGGTTTATTTTATTTAGCGAGTGTATTGACTTCATAAAGACCTTACCTGTTAGAGAGGGTCGTCTTGTGGGGCTTTGCTCAGCATGGCGGCTCTTCTTATATATTCCCCCTCGAAAAATTTATCAAATTATCCTTCATTTCCTTGTCGAGAGCGCTAATGGAGTTATCGGCTTAGAAAGTTTCGACGATTGCCATGTACTTACTTCGTTCTCCAATATTTTGCGATTTCATTTTTTTCTTTTCTATATCATTTAATTATCTTGGATATATTATAAATATTTATATTTAAATACTAAGAAAGAAAGTAGGCCATTTTAAATCTAAGATTTTGGTAGATAGCTTGTGTTTCTATTAGATTATGTTAGAAGGACCCGAACCCTTGATACCCCCGAACATAGATTGAAAAGTTTTTATTTTGCCGAGAGTAGCAGAGTTCATAAAGAGAAACAAAGAGTTTGTCCTCTGCTTGATGCAAATAAACATACACAAATATATATCAAATATTATGTATATATATATCTTATTATTTATTTGATTAATACTTTAGTTTTAAAGGCTTGGCCATCATCATCAGTCTTTTTTTAAATGATAAATATTATTTTTCATGGAGCCAGTATTATGTGGATATTGAAATTTTTTTCTTAATTAGACATGTTTTTTTATGTTTAACTAAGCTTGTCTGATAAGTATGATTTTTTTCATATTTACGCGATAGCTTCATGAAAAATAATATTTATACAAGGAAATGAGTGTCTGTTTGAGAAAGTTCGAATTTATTCTCAAAATCAACTCGCGATATATAATCAATTTTATTAACGAAAATGAATTTAGGTCAAACCAAAGACTTTAATAGATACGAGTATGTTTATATTGCATGTAGGAGGGATGAAAATTTATGGCATTCGTTATAATATATGTACATGTACATATTATGTTGCACTTAGGTTAGGTCTCTTTGAAGTCTGGTGGGTAAACAAGTCGTCTTTAGAATTTGAAGCTTTTTGGTAGGTTTTTATTAGTTCTTTTTTTGTCTCTTTTGGGGAGAGGGGTTTGTTAACTCATCTTTCCTTTTAGAGATAGGAAAAGTAAGGGTTGGTTTTGAAATTAGGCTGGAATAAGGAAATCTCTGCGTTACTAAGGTAAATATTCTGTTTATTTTTAAAATATTTTTTCCTTTTTTTTTTAGATAATATGGTTAAAAGGGATAGTCAATCCAGGGTTGGGACTAGAAGTATAGGTCTTGAAACCTGTGGTGTTATTTTTGTTATGTGGATGATTGGGAAGAATGGTATTAATTTAAATACAGTCTGGCTTCTACAAGTTAGTTAATTCAGATATTAATATGTAGGTTTGCATTCATTTGTAGGATCTGGCATTGATTTGTGGAAGTCTGTCTATTTATTACTACTTGGGATTATAGTATTCTGCCTCCTATGATTAAATCAATTATAAATTTTGTCAAGTCCTAAAGTCCTAGAATTGTAAAAAATTTTATTTAGTTCTCACAAGCAGAGATTAGCTGAGGTAGAGAGAGGTCATACCATCCTTGTTAAGGTTTTGACCAGGTTTCCTTAACAACTTATGGCAAATGCCGGGATGGCTAATGCGTCGCTTGCTCCTGGTATCGGGTTTTTGCGCGTAATTTTTAAATTACTTTTTGTCTTTTGATGGAAATCTATGGTCATGTTATTTGTTAATGAGCATACATTTCTATTTTTTTCTTTTTCTTTTTTTTGTACTTGTTTATTATTTGTTAAATTGTTGAAATTAATTTGTATTGATGTTTGTTAATGTATTGTAGCTAGATTGTATTGATGTTTGGAGGACCTAGCCACCGAGGACTTGTGACACTAAGCAGGTCGAGGAATAAAGATTTATTTATTTATTATTTATTATGTTTGGAGGTGATGATCTCAAGGGCCCAACTAGTTGACCAGAAGGCGTACTAGTGCTTCGGTTCAACTCCCATGGGGACAATATAAACATATCTATTAAAATATTTGATTTAAAAAAGACTGATGATGAAAGCCAAGCCTTCGAAAGTATAGTATCAAACTAATAATATATATATATGTAAATCATATTCACCACAAATATAGGTGGCTGGTTATATTTAGTCATTGACGGTTGGTAGTATTGAATGATGTCGAGAGACACTCTAAACAATATCTTTCATTTCCAATAATTTAATATAAACGGTTACGTGGTTTAATGACACTTATTCCTTTCTATTATTATTTCAGGTGTATATGATTTATAAAATATGTATTATATTAATTAATTCCTAATGTACAAATGTAAATAAAACTATTATTATTTCAGAATCGAATAAGGTCTGTTTTATTCAACCCAATCACTTACATATATAATATACATATCGTCGCTGATCTTACAAAACCTCGTAAGTCCTAAATACATTGTTTGCCAGAAAACAAGAAAAACCATTTTAAACAACAATACATACAAATACAATTCAATATTTATTATTTGTCCGTAGTGCGAAATTAAATTGGAATAAAATAATAAGGTTTCAATGGACAGACGCGCCGTGAAAAATTGGTCGGTTAAACGTATAATACGTAGTTCACCAAAAATCGGATTTACGAGGTTTTGTAAGATCAGCGACGATATCTAGATTTGATATTTATATGCGTATGTTTACTTGCATCAAGCAGAAGACAACCTCTTTTTTTCTCTTTATGAACAAACATAGATATCTACTAGAAAAAATTTAATTTTTAGGACAGAATCTAAGATTTTAATAGAAATATTATTAAATTGCGATATCAGAGGGGATTCATCCCCCCAGGAGTCGAACCTGAGAACCAACTTGCTTTCCGGGCAGTTAGCTCACACCCTCAAGACAAAAAACTCCCTCTGAATCGCAATATTTGATGTAAGCATAGAAATCTTTCACTCCATTATTATATAACGGAAATTAAAAAATTTAGCTTAAAATGAAAAAGTTTTTCATACAAGTCCTGCTATTTTAATATACAAGTAAAGATTTGAGCATCTTATTTTTGAAAAGAGTTGGAATATAGATATCTACCTAAATCTAAAATTTAAAATGGCCTTCTGCAGTTTTTAAATTCAAATAATGAGCTGATAGGAAGCTTCCACGAGAGGTTTTAGATTTTTGTTAAAAAATCCCATTTATTTTCCATAGTGGGGATCACCGTGTATATATATAAATTCATAAACTTAAGTGAAAGTAAAAATTTCGCTTGGAAATGATTTTTCTCCTCGTTTCAAAATTTCTAAATCAAAAAAAAAATTGCTGACGTGTTCTGATGTGGTCATTCACCTGACTTTACCATACAACCTGGCCTCTAAAATTATTTATAATCATATAGGGGGGGGGGGGTTAGTTTTTGCATTTTTATAATTCTGGGGTTCCACTGATTATGTATACAAAATTTGGTTGAGTTTGGTACGAGATTTTCAATTTTTGACCTTACACCGCCTTCCATTTTGGTCGGTTAGTTTTTGCATTTTTAGTATTCTGGGGTCCACTGATTATGTATACAAAATTTGGTTGAGTTTGCTCAAAAGGCCTAGAATTTTAATTTTTAACTCCCCCTCCACATTGCTTAATTTTGTGTGGATATGCACCAAAATATAATCAGGACTTAATCTCAATGGACCAAAACTACCTGTGAAATTTGGTTTCGATATTCACACTAGTTTTTGAGCTAGCTCGTCCACAAAAAATGCCATGATTTTGCTCAATTTTTTTAATCAAAATAGTTTTAGCCGTTTTTGAGATATTTTGAAAAAAAAGATACAAAAAACAACTCATGCAATTTTTCATGCACGATTACAATAATTGACCATACCCTGTATGGTAGAACGTATTTAGTAATACAATTAAATTACAACTACGAACGAATCCCTATTGTGCTCGATCAAAAGTTTGTACAACTAAATTCAAAATTCGGAATTTAAAATTTAACAAGAATTTCAAATCTAAATTGAATTTTTACTTCTATTTTACAGAGACTAAAATTGATTGAATTTTATTTGAATTGGATTCACGGATACTTGAGGATGATATTTTTGTAAACTTGTTTCCGATAAGGCTTTATTTGACGGCCTTAAGCGTGCCTTGTTTCCCTTTCAATTAGCGTATTAACCGAGGTGGCTTTAATTCAACTTTCTCTTTTGTTATTTTTTAATCGACCTGTTATTTTTTTACTAAAGCTCGAAGAAGTCTTACAACTCTATATAAAAGTTATGTAATCAAATCATTTAATCTTTTATTCAAAAATATTGGTTCTCCGTATATCAAACAACTCCTTAATTATTAAAAGCTTACAACTCGTGACAAATTTCTAAATTTGCTCTCCTTAGGGATTATATGTTCCTTACTATTCTGATGGTACTTTATATATAATAAAAATGTTATATTAGAGATAAAGATTTTATTTTGATAGTATTTATTTTCGAAAAGCTGCTCCAGGCGTGCTTAAAGGCACTTGCACTTTAGTGAGGGCGGCTGCTCTGAGAGGCCACGTCTCGATTTTCCTTAAATGTCTGCCAGCAGAGAAACTTTTAACACAAATAGTATTTAAAGAGATGAAGTGAAGTTATTTTAAAAGTGCAGTCGACCTCGTTTATATCGAGAGCGAAGGTACTGCGATGTTTCCTCGTTATAACCGAGTTATAACATTGTACCAGCCAAATATTTCTGATTTTTTCGTTAAAGACTTTCCCTAATAAATCGATTTTCTTGATATCCTTTTAAAACTTTGAATAAACATATTTTATAAGTGTCCTTTATACGTAGAAAATATTTTTAATAGACCTTGCTTCACTAAATTTGTAAATATTGACCATTGAAGTTTGCATATTTAATTTAACACCCGTACCCTATAGGGATATATCCCGATGGATGTCAAAGCGCCTGTTTCATTAAATAACAATCATAATTTTCTTGAAATTATTTTGAAAAACTGAGAATCATTAACTGAAGTTATAACAAATATTGTTTTGTTAATATAATTGTATCAAGCGGTATTCGTTTTGTTAAAAGTTAGGTACTTTTGATGGTTTTCATTTTTTCTCTCATGGCATGGCAAGTGAGTGATGGTGACTTGGCAAAATCACTAAATTTTTCCATATCTAATAAACTTCTGAAGCTGGCGAATTTGAGATTTTTAGCTAATTCTTTAAACCTAACTATACTTTTCTCATCTGGAATTTCGCATTGAGCTGTTTCATGAAGTGTTTTTTTTATTCTTTGTCTTTTAGCGTCCGTAAGAATTCAATGTTGACAGATACGAGAAACGACACAGGGAAAATATTTTTGCCTTTCTGCGCATGTGAGAGTAGGGGAGAGAGCGAACTGCATCTGAGCTATATTAGGGAATGTCCTTAAATCCGGATTCTCGTTAAATCAGAGCTCTTTATAAACAGGTTCGAGTGTATTAGAAAAGCTAAATTGAAAATATTTAAAACTAAAAACTAAAAAAAGATCATTATTCAACCACACAACCGCGCAGACATTGCCGTCGATTAATTTCGATTTATGCAGATTGGGGAACTCATAACTTGCTGAACTTTAATGTCTGCAAGTCACAAAGTTGTCTACGTAATATCTAGGGGCGTCTTGGAATGATCGCATTATGTCCGTAGCAAAAGCTGAAGCATGTAAGTATGGCTTTCTATTTCGGACCAGATGGTGCATTCTCTTGTCACCCTGAATGCAATCCCAAGGCAATACGCCCTCGATTCCCTCTTTGGCAGAGCCATCTCCGCTCTTACTTTTCTAGTGATATTACTGTGTCGTTATATGCTCGAAATTCACCATTTATAAACATGTAATACCCATTCGCGATTAAAATAGAAACTAATGGAACAAAAGCATTCGCCAACTAGTTTATTTCTATGCCTTCTAGAGACGGTAACTCTCTTCACGCATCCTTCTTTCTGATTATATATGGTATAAGCTTCAGTCTTTCAATATCCGAATTAGGGTGGACCTTAGCTATATCTGGTGAAATTTTTTTCCAAAAAGTTTTGGGGACGCCCCCTTAAATTGTGAGGTTGGATAAGAAAATAATCTGTACAAAATTTGAGATCGATCGGACAACCTTTGATGTGGCGCATCTCATTTGAAAATCTTAAATTTTAGGAATTTCGCTTTATTCTGTTACTATATTTTGTTTCTTTTGGGGACTTTCCAATAAAGTACAAGCTGTTTGTTGTGATGCAACATCTTCAAATATGCGACGTTTTCGAGGCGCGTGTGTCTATCTTGAACAAATATTGCAACGAGATATTCTGTATCTACCGTGTCGACACCATATTTATGAAATAATTTTGAGGGGTGCATTCGATGAGAAAACATCGCAATCTTCAGGCCCAACTATATATTTCTATTTTCAAAAATTTGAAGAATAATAAAATAAATATGGTGTCGACAGGGTAGATACAGAATATCTCGTTGCAATATTTGTTCAAGATAGACACACGCGCCTCGAAAACGTCGCATATTTGAAGATGTTGTATCACAACAAACAGCTTGTACTTTATTGGAAAGTCCCTAATCTTGAACTGTTTGTCCACCGCAAAGGCTTGGTTCGTTCCACTACCAGATTCGATTTTCGGAATTACAAGCATTTTTCTTTTCCATCGTACGTTATTAAAACTGGTAACCTGTCAACTTTTATCTTTCCGATTAAATCTGGTAAAAACTTTCCATCCCAATGCACAGTCAGTATACCGAGATCGCAGGCTTTAAACGCTGCAAAAAAATTTCCGGCCAGTACGTTTCGAAAAAGTGTTCAATAACGTCTAATTGACTTTCGATTTATTATAAAATCGTTTAAATTCATGCCCAAGAGCTTCAGCAGTTGTTGCTATAATTCGAACTGCATCACTGTCACTCACTTTGCAATTGTCGAGGGTCGCTACAAGTTTTGAAGTCATCACTTCTTTTTGAGCACGTCTTCTTTTTGGGTTATTTGGGCCAGGTTCATCCTCGAATACAATACAGCCTTCTTCATCCGGGTTCTGTCTCTCTTCTTCAGGGAATGTTGATGACGACTGCAGTTCTACAGTTTCTTCTAAAATTAAATATTATACAAACTTTTTTAAAATTTATAAAAACAATTGAAAATAAATTATTTTCTATTCATTAGACTTTTGCTGACCATTCAGAGAGAGTTTAGAGATCACAGAGAAGAGAGAAAAAAGACGTGTTTTGAGAAGAAAACACTAATATATTATTAAAATAAATTGAATAATTAATAATATTAATATATTTAAATATATAATTAATGATATTATAGCATAGAATCGCTACATTTTCATATTTTCTCGATGTACGCCTAGGAGGTAGGCAACGCGCCATAATATTCAATTCACTTAATTTTTTCTTTCATTTGCTGTATGTGTTTTAATAATGACTGAATAACGAAGGTAGGGGCGAGATTTCACAAAATAATGATTATTAATTATATTGCGATCGATGTTTATATTCTTTGTTTCAATTTAACGACATATAACAAAATATAGTAACAGAATAAAGCGAAAATCCTAAAATTTGGGATTTTCAAATGAGATGCGCCACATCAAAGGGTTGTCCGATCGATCTCAAATTTTGTACAGATTATTTTCTTACCCAACCTCACAATTTGAGGGGCGTCCTGGGAAAAATTTCATGGTCGAAAAATAAGGTTCACCCTAACCCGCATCCATAAGTACTTTGACCTTATTGAAATTTCTTCTCCTCGTTTTCACAATGCAAGAATCCATCCTCCACTTCAGAGGTTTCACCTTTTTGGTGCAACATTTACTTCGATAAATATAATTATAAAAAAAATGCAACAACAAAACACAGCACCCACAATGCCGTTAAGAAGCTGTTAATGGCATATTCTTGTATTGTATTTAAACATGTTAAATTTGTGAAATAAATCTTGGTGGGATTATAAGAAATAACCTATACTACTAAAGCGCATTTGTGCCTGCCTCTGTATGTAACTATCTATCTATGTATCTATATATATTCGTCCCCCAACAAAAACAGTCCTCATGGTTACCAATTTAAATTAAATTATCTATATATATGTATATCTCAACAAAAACTCTTGTGTAAAAAAAGGCCAAGTTCGATTAATAAAATCCGTTTTTCAAAAAAGTAGTGAGATCTAATGTGCTGCCAAGTTCAACATCATTAATTTATTAAATGAGTAGAGGATATATTAGTAACTTCAATTAAAACGAATGTTTTTCATTTCACATGTCCCTCTATATTTTTTATTGATTTCACATCTTTAGTTGAAATTATTTTCATAAAACTTGGCTTTTACGCATTAATTAATTATTATTTTTGTTTGATAGGGCCTCTACCTCTCCGTTTTAGCCCTTCCAACCTCTCTTATTAAGATCTCATGATATGGTAACTAGTAATTCGTGACATAATAATTCGTTACATAATAATGCGTAAAAGCCAAGTTTTATGAAAATAATTTCAACTAAAGATGTGAAATCAATAAAAATATAGAGGGACATGTGAAATGAAAAACATTCGTTTTAATTGAAGTTACTAATATATTCTCGACTCATTTAATAAATTAATGATGTTGAACTTGGCAGCACATTAGATCTCACTACTTTTTTTGGCAAATGGATTTTATTAATCGAACATGGCCTTTTTTTACACAAGTGTTTTTGTTGAGATTTCACTTCTTTTTGTAAGTTGGATGGGAATTTAGCCTGCAAGATTTACCCATTTATTTTAAAGGCTGATGAAGATCTTTTTGGATTTCTCACTTTATTAGTGATTCAAGTTATTACACTATGTCAAATTTTAGAATTCTAGTGTCGTTGAATTTTCACTATTAGTTAATTTAGCTCATAAGTTTCACTCCTTCGTTTTAGATGCTGAAGAAGGGAAAGTTTCAGTTTTTCGATTCCTCCCATTGTTATTCCTCAAAATCTACTAACATGCCAAATTTTAGCATTTTATACCATTTGAATTTTTACTTGATAAGAATTTATATTATAAACTTCACACCTTCTTTTAAGATTCTAAGGAAGAAAACGTTTCGTTTTTCGATTCTCTTCTTGATTAACCAAGCTCTACCAGTATGTCAAGTTTCATCATTCTAGAATCATTGTATTTTCACTAAATGTTAATTTAGTCTATAAATTTCACCGATTCATTTTATTTTCTGAAGAAGGGAAATTTTCGGCCTTCGATTTCACCTTATATTAACGCCCTAAAATCTACCACCATCCCAAAAATAATGAAATTTTATCGCACAAATAAATACACCCCTTCATTTTATGCCCTGAAGAAGGCAAAGTTTCGGTTTTTCGATTTCACCCTTTATTAACGCCCCAAAATCTACCACCATCTTGAAAATAATTAAATTTTATCGGACAAAAATATCCTCCCCCCCCTTCATTTTATGTCCTGAAGAAGGGAAAGTTTCGGTTTTTCGATTTCGCTCTTTATTAACGCCCCAAACTCTACCACTATCCCGAAAATAATGAAAATTTATCGCACTAACATCACCATTTCATTTTATGTCCTGAAGAAGGGAAGGTTTCGGTTTTTCGATTTCACCCTTTATTAAGGCCCCAAACTTACCATCATCCCGAAAATAATGAAAATTTCTCGCACGAATATCACCACTTCATTTTATGTCCTGAAGAAGGGAAAGTTTCGGTTTTTCGATTTCACTCTTTATTAACGCCCCAAACTCCACCACCATACTGAAAATAATGAAAATTTATCCTTCAAAATTCACCCAATTCAGTTTATGCCCTGAAAAAGGAAATGTTTCGGTTTTGCAATTTCATTCTTTATTAATGTACCAAATTCTACTAATATGCCAAGTTTTAGCATTCTAGGATCATTATATTTTCACTGTATATTAATTTAGTCTATAAATTTCACCCCTTCATTTCGGGCCCCGAAGAAGTGAAAGTTTCGGTGTTCCAAGTTCCTCTTTAATTAATGTGCCAATCTTTACAAGTATGCCAAATTTCAGCATTCTAGGTTCATTGAATTTTTAGTATATGTTAATTAAGTCTATAACTTTTACCCCTTCATTTTAGGTCCTGAAGAAGAGAAAGTTTCGACTTTTGGATGTGCCCCATTAATGTTATCACAAACTCTACCAGCATGCCAAGTTTTAACATTGTAGGATCAATCTATTTTCACTGTATGTTAATTTAGCCTATAAATTTCACCCCTTCATTTGGGGGCCTGAAGAAGGGAAAGTTTCGATTTTTGGATTTTTCCCATTAATTGTACCCCAAAATCTACCAGCCTGCCAAATTTCAGCATTCTAGGATCAGCGAAAGTAGTCTAGAATTTTGATGAGTGAGTGAGTGACGAAATAGCCTATCTTTGGCTTCATGTAACTTGGAGGGTATAAGCAGTAGAAATATCCAATTTTGTAATTTAGTTAAGCTTATGGACTAGTATTGTGGAAAAAAATTTCAGCCATGTAGAGGTTTCCAGTACGAAGTTACAGAGGCGTCAACATGGCCTGAGTTGTTTTCTGTAAAGGGTAGTCTGGCAGTGCATACACCCCCGTTCGAATTGAACTTGCCTGGGGCACTGCCGTGCCCCCAGATATATAAAATTAAGGTTTTGTCTGTACATTGGGGTGGGGGGAGGTCCAGGGGTAGTCATGGTTACTAATTTAAATGAAATCTATATTATATAAAATTAAGGTTTTGTCTGTACATTGGGGTGGTAGGGTTGGTGGGGTGCTGAGTGGGCTTCGGGATGGGGGTCCAGAGGGCGAGTTCCCTGGCTAGCAAGAGGGCCTTGCAGCTATTATTATTCTAAATCCAAGAGTTCATGAAGGGAAATGAGAAATAAAAAAACAATTCTTGTGGAATAATTTTATATTTCATTTTCGTAGCACAGAATTAAATTTTACCTATTATTTTATGGATTAAAGATTTTTTTATCTTTTATTATTGAAATATGTATTTTTAACTTTATATTTAACTTTTTTTAATTATTATTTGTTTGTTTTTTGAGGGCTTTCTTAGGGCCAGTTGTATGTTGGTTGGTAAACTATTTTTAAACGTTGACAAAGGGTAAATCCTTAGAATTCACCTTCGGTGTAAACGGTTAAAAATAGTTTACCAACCGACATACAACTGGCCCTTAGAGAAATTTTTTTCAGAATTCCTAGACATGGAGATCTACAAAAGTTTCAGTATAAACTGAATCTAGAAAAGGTTAGACAGTTATCAATGATAGCTCTCACAACCTTTTTCAAGTGTATTTCAGAAATCTCAATTCAATTTCAGAAAATTTCTCTTGCATTTCAGAATTCTCAAGTGAATATTTCAGATCAGAAAAACTAATTTATCTTTCAGAAAATGTCAATTGTATTTGATATAAAAATAATTTTTATAAAAAAAAATAAAACCCACTTCAAAAAACTTAAATGCAACAAATAAAATAATAATAACTCAAAAATAAAATAAAATCCACTAAAAGGTATAAAATAATTATCTTATTTAGTTACAACTAAACGACGAAATATTAACATGAAATTACTTTTTGAAGTCGGTGCCAAACAAACTATACCTATAAGCGAGAGTACCCGCCAAACGTACTAAATAAGATCCGTCAAGTGCGATTCATAAAATGTATATGTTTGGTACCGACTTCAAAAAGTTATTTCATATTAATATTTCGTCGTTAAATAAGATAATTATTTTATAACTTTTAGTGGATTTTATTTGATTTTTGAGTTATTATTTATTTTATTTGTTGCATTTAAGTTTTTTGAAGTGGGTTTTATTTTTTTTATAAACATTATTTTTATTTTTCTCTTTTAGTGATGTTATTAATAGTGACTTAATATAATACCTTGCATGCATCTCGTAAGAGAAAGCCGAAAATAAAATATATAAATAAGATATTAAACCAATTATTTTACATTAATTAATGTATACATTGTATTTTTTGCTTCGATTCCGGAGATTACTTCTCCACCATCGAGTGTCCTTATTCATCAATAGTCCTTGTTTTTAATAAGAGGAAAAATCTAATTAGATAAAAAAACCTTTTTTCCGATAATTATTTCAATTCCATTATTCCCCAAGTCGATTGGTTTTAATTACCTCTCCCTCCGATCCCCCCTATAAATAATATAATAAAATTCAATTCATAAATATAGTAATTCTCTCAAAACGTTTGCGGGTTTTAAATAAATATTATTTTATAAAAGATTTTATTTATATGTGTTATTTTATAAAAGATTTTATTTATCATAATTTCGATTATTTGCTCATATGAATTGGAGATTTACGTTATTTCTTCGTTGATCCTATCATCAGAACTTGACCAAATTAATATCGCACTATCCCTAAGATACCCCCTTTCCAATAAAAAAAGAATCATCTAAATCGGTTCATAAATAAAGAAGTTAGGCCTGAACAAACCTAACAAAAAAGGTCTAATACCAATGAAAAAAACGGGACCAATCGGAAGCTAGACTAAACCCAATGCAAAAAAATCTTCAAAATCGGTTTACAATTGGCAGATATATAAGGTAACATAGACACAAAAAATCAGTCGAATAGAGAACCTCCTCCTTTTTTGAAGTCTGTTAAAAATAAACATATGTGATGGTTTCAGGGAAAAGGACCCTTACATTCATCTGGTCAATGGCGACTTAATGGCATCTCCTGTTTCTAGAGAAACAACTGAACAAAACGCTTTTTGTCCCGCCCAAAAATTCCAGAAATTGACTCAGGTATGAATTTTTAAATATTAAAACGCAGTTTTGAATTATATAGCCGTTTAGATTTTTACAATTTTTAAACAGACAAAATTTAGCATTTCTTTGATTTTTACCCTCGCTATTATTCTATTCCGAATGAAAATTTGCTGCTAAATTCAAATATGTAATCAAAAATTATACCCACAATTTTGCCATTCCTGAAAAAACTGAGAGGTGAAGATAAGGGCTTTTTCCCTGATACTATCACATATTTAATTGAAGGATAACTGTATAGCGCATATCACATGACTTTTTCATACGAAGATTAAATAACCATCCCCTACAAATATTTTACGATAAAGAGGTATATTTTTGATATTCTTCTTATTAATATTGTATTATTAAAAGAGAAAGAAAAAATCTTAATTTTTGAAAAATTTATTATTTTTAAAACATGTTTCGAGCCTAGTCGAACCCATCTTCGGTTAACACAAAACACTTTTTACTATAAATAATTCTTTTATAATTATATTACAACTTGCACAAACATATCTGAACAAAAGCATAAAACGAATAGAAAGACAAAAAACAATAAATTGTTATTCAGTCTACGACTCTCGATAATTCGAAATCCAAGTGACTAAATGAAAAATTATCGAGAATTATCGAATTATCTAAACTTCGAATTATCAAGAAGTTTGAATTATTAAGAGGAAAGAAAAAATTCGAATTATTAGGAGTTTTTATTATATTTTTGAAAATATATATGAGCTTATATAGAGCATCACGTAAAAAAGTAAAAATAATGAAAAATACAAAAAACAAAACAAAAAAATTACACATGTATTATTAATATTGCAATAGAAAGGAGGTAAACATTACGCGAAAAATGAGAAGTAAACATTTCTAGGAAAAATTCGAATTATACAGAAGGGAAGTGGCCTAGTTCGAATTATAGAACGTTCTCTTTCCTTTGTGTTACGAAAAGGATTTCAAGTTATCGAGCGTACCAAAATACACAGCATTTTTTCGATTTACCGAAGTTAACAGCTGAAAAGATCGAATTATTCAAGAATTCGAATTATCGAGGTCGACTGTATTATATTTTTGACTTAAGATGACGGACGACTTATAACAATTTTTTTATTAAACTTATTCAAATAACTGCTTTAGGAGTTTTGGTAAATTGAACCAATTATTTTACATGAACTGAGACAACCGCGCACATCATCCAATGTTGTGATAGGACCGCGGATGGGCGGGTTAACAGGCATGACGCTGTGGTACGATGTCTGGCCGACGATTTGATCAAAAAGGGAATGCGTGTCGAGTTGGAGTACTTGTACTCCAGCTCGGCGGGCAATAGAAAGCCAGACATCGTGGCAAAGGATGCGGCGGGGGTGGTGTGGGTTTTGGACGTCCAGATCGTCTCCGCGCTTGCAGGACTGGGTGTTGCCCACCGAAACAAAATAGAAAAATATAGGGGCAACTCCAGTCTGGTAGATAATATTGCGGAGCGATTTGGCGTCGGGGCGGGCTCGGTCAGGGTCGAAGCCATCACACTCTCGTGGAAGGGAGTGTGGTGGCATAAAGCGGTGGAGTCCCTCATCGCCCTGGGTATATCCCAAAAAACAATAAACGATTTGACATATAGGGCGATGAGGGGATCTCTTCTTAATTTTTATACTTTCGGCAGAAGAACATGGAGAGCGGGTGGCGATGATTATTTTTTGTGAATAAAAAAAAAAAAAAAGAAATGTGAAATGTGAGCCAGGATTAATCCTGGCTCTCTCAGCCACCCGCTCTGAATCTGAATTAATTTGTTCTGAAGCCGAAAGTGTGAAAGATTTGTGGGTAAATTTGTGTAATCATCTTAAATTTTCTTGTAAGAGGCGGCCCGCTCCTCGGAGGCCCAATAAATAAAATAAAATATACATTGTATTTGAGCTTCGACTTCGGTGATTACTTCTCAACCATCGACTATCCTTGATCATCTTTTTAATCCTTGTTTTTAATAAGAGGAAAAAACTAATTAAATAAAAAAAACCTCTTTTCCTATAATTATTCCAAAGATCAATCAGTTTTGGTAAATATAGACTAATAAACAAATCTCAATCCGCATGGATTGAAAAATTTTGTTTTATATTTTATTCAGATTATTCTTATAAGATTAAGATATATTTTCAAAAATTAAATATCCTGAAGTAAATTATTATCATGTAAATAATAATAAAGAATTGTGCCCTTGCTTTTTTTGTAAGCCATTAATATTAATTAATTTGTCATGTTTACAGTAGAAATTCACTTGGAGGACAAACTGATATTTTCTTTAAACTTGTTCTTCAAGTTATCTGTTTGTTTAAGTGTTAAAATGGCAGTCAAAAAAGCTACTATCTGAGTATTCAAGGATCGTTGTGAATCATTCTGTAGTGAAAACGAAATCTAACAAAGAGGGAGAAGTTAAAACAAAATCAAAAACACAAAATTCACTATTTTTTTATATTCTATTAATATACATTTTTTCCTTCTACGCCCCTGCAGATGTTTGTGTTAATAACCTGCAAATAGTGCCAGGTTTTCTCTTTATCATGCAATTTTTTGTTTATTATATTCTACTCATTCATTTCGGGTATATATTCACTGAATTATTAGCCATGCATGCTCGAAATAAACAGTTAATTCGCGAACGACTCTGGTAAAACGATACATATATATATATATATATATATATAGTCTGCCATTTAAAAGGTCGGAAGGACTCACCTTAAAGCTTACATGATTTCTGATCGTTGATATTCTATCCTTCTAGCAAATAAATAATTTTTTCTTCTTAACAAAATAAACCTAAGAAATAAAACATAATATCGAAAATTCTAAATGTGTTATCCAAAATCTTTAATTTATTTCTATTACATTTGTTATATTTGAAAATCTTGATTTTTACTTTACCATACAGGGTATGGTCAAGTATTGTAATCGTGCATGAAAAAAGTATTTTTTTCCTTCTTTTTTTCGAAATATCTCAAAAACGGTTGAAACTATTTTGATTAAAAAAATGAGCGAAACCATGGCATTTGGGTCTACAAAAAAGCCCTAATAAGTGAACATCGAAAAAATTATATTTTTCGAGATAATAATTGTTTTGTCAAAATGTCTGTTAGTTAGTTAGTCTGTCTGGTTGTCCGTTAGTCTGTGCGTTACCAAAATATTGTGGACGAGCTAGCTCAAAAACTAGTGTGAAGATCGAAACCAAATTTCACACGTAGTTTTGGTCCATTGAGATTAAGAGCTGATTAGATTTTGGTGCATATCGACCCAAAATTAAGGGGGTGGAGGAAAATTTTGTATACATAATCAGTGGACCCCCAAAAAGTCTAAAAATGCAAAAATTAAGTGCCCAAAATGGGTAGGGGGTGTAGGGTCAAAAAATTAAAATTTCTCCCATTTACCAAACTCAACCAAATTTTGTATACGTAATCAGTGAGACACCAGAAGTATAAAAATGCAAAAACTAAACCCCCTAAACGATTATAAATAATTTTAGGGCCAGGTTGTAAGGTAAATTCAAGTGGATGGCCACATCAGAACACTCCAGCTTATTTTTATAATATCAAGTTCAAATTTAATATTATTTTTGTGGCTTCGCCTTGGGAGAAATTAGTCTTTAGATTCTTTCCTTCATGCTTACTGGTCCATACATTCATTAGCACTCTCTGTTTAAAAATATTTACTTTCTTAAGGCAGGGAAGGTAAAAGGAGAATAATCAACACGCTTGCTTGGTTTCATTGGGAATAGCACACAATCAGGCCAAAAGCAAGACAAAAGATAGAGAACAAGAGAAAAGTAATCTTTGGAAATAGATACAAGATTTAACAAATTCCAAAATATTTATTTTAATTTTCTTTAACAATATTTTTATTTTATTTTTATTACATGGTTTTATTTGACATGGTAGCTCTCTCTCTATTCATGATGTTGTTCTAATAGGGCTAGCTTTAATTACAAAAATTCAGCGCCGCCTGAAGATATGCATTCAAATAGAACGTTATGAGCTGCGAGTGGCATCATCCAGGGCTGAAAAGCTATACTTTTTATACAATAAAACAATAAAAGCATGCAATTTTAAATTCTCAAATAATTTCCCTTTTGAAATTTCATTATTAAATTAATTAATGAGATGAAATCGTAGATAGTTAGACAAAAAAAATTAATAGTTTTTAAGGAATTTGGTGTTGGTACTTTGGGAAACATTTTTTAAAATTATTGGATAAAAAATACTTGGTAGGTTTTACATTAAGATATAAAAATTAAACGAATTTATTTTTGGAGAGACTTTAATCCCGATATATATATTTCGGGTGGCTAGCCCATCTTTAGGAGCAACAGAAAGTAACTGAGTTACTTAATATAATATATATCTCCAAAAATGAATTCGTTTTATTTTTATATCTTAATGTGAACATACCAAGTATTTTTTATCCAATAATTTTAGTAACTGTTACTTTCTGTTGCACCTGAAGATGGGTTAGCCACCCGAAATATATATATATATATATATATCGAGATTAAAGTCTCTCCAAAAATAAATTCGTTTTATTTTTATATCTTAATGTGAAACCTACCAAGTATATTTTATCCAATAATTTTAGTAACTGTTACTTTCTGTTGCACCTGGAGATGGGTTAGCCACCCGAAATATATATATATATCGAGAATAAAGTCCCTCCAAAAATAAATTCATTTTATTTTTATATCTTAATGTGGAAACCTACCAAGTATTTTTTATCCAAAATTTTTAGTAACTGTTACTTTCTTTTGCACCTAAAAGATGGGTTAGCCACCCGAAATATATATATCGAGATTAAAAGTCTCTCCAAAAATAAATTCGTTTTATTTTTTATATTTTAATGTGAAACCTGCCAAGTATTTTTTATCCAATAATTTTAGTAACTGATAATTTCTGTTGCACCTGAAGATGGGTTAGCCACCCGAAATGTAAATTAATAAAGTAAAGAGTGTGTAGTTTCACAGGGAATGAAATTAACCTCTTTGAGTTTTATTTCATTCACTGTGAAACTACACACTCTTTACTTTATTAGTAACTGTTACTTTCTATTGCACCTGAAGATGGGTTAGCCACCCGAAATATATACTAGTATATCGAGATTAAAGTCTCTCCAAAAATAAATTCGTTTTATTTTTATATCTTAATGTGAAACCTACCAAGTATTTTTTATCCAATCATTTTAAAGAAAAATAAATTAAACGTTTCGTCACTTTATTTATGACTTCCTCAGCGGCTTATTGTACAACTCAATTGTCCAACTACCTACAATTCCATCTCAATAATTTAATTATGGATACGATCAGTGAAACATTAAATTAATTATTTTTAAAATGATTGTTATCAACTACCAAAAAATAAACTTCAGGGTAATTATTATATATAAGGAAAAACGAAATTGCAAACGGTCAGACATGTTTAAAGCCCCGGTTCCTTATGATACCAGAATTCAAGCGACATAAAAGGGTTACTTAGTTATTAGAAAAAGCTAAAATTAATATTCTTTAATCTTCCGCTTATTAAATTTAATATGGCTGTTAATCTTATATATTCTCATTTAACATTAGATTAATATTAATTAAATTAAAATTAAATATTAGACTTACTTTACATAAATTTTATTTCTTAAAAATCTGAAAAACAACAGTTTTATTTCTTTTTGGTATGATATAAGATAAACATACTAATATTTATAAGATATATTGAACTTTATTTTAACTAAATAATATTATTTCAAAGTCTTCTAAACATAGGATAATAAGATATACCATAATAGTAATATATATTTTTTCTATAATAATATAAGATATAACAGTAAAAATTAAATTATTTTATTAATACAGAAACTTAAAAACAAGTATGAGGGAAAACTTAATGAAGTGTTTCAGCCTTCAGATTTTTTTTTTGAATTTCAATCAAATTTAGGAAGATTGTTAACACTAAATATAAACATTTTTGATGTTACTACTAAATAAATATACATTTTGAAAATTATTTTATATAGATAATTAAGTATAATTTCAAGGTAGTTATTATTTAAAAATGTTTCACCTTGAACCGACACCTAACTCATTAAAAATTATTATTTTATATTGAATTGAAACACTCTGATATAGATGTTTGTTTCACTGCATGATTGGAGCTTCACAATAATAATAATTATGATGATAAAGATAATATTAAATAAATATTATATATAATATTCATTTACTATGAGTTAAGGATACTTAGTCACTTGTTTCACATTAAAATTAAAAATTTAAGAGATGTAAAAATATTTTTTCAATATATATATTTAGAGCTGTGAGCTCATCTTCAGGAAAGTACAGAATTATAACTAATACAAAAATTCGAATGCGATATATGTATTAGTTATAATTCTGTACTTTCCTGAAGATGAGCTCACAGCTCGAAATATATATATATATATTGAAAAATATTTTTACATCTTTTAATTTGTTTAATTTTAATGTGAAACAAGTGACCAAGAATTATTATCTCATAGTAAATGAATATTACATATACTATTTATTTACTCTTATCTTTATTAAAGATGTTTCACCTTGCACCAACACCACAATCTCTACTAATTAATTATGATGATGTTTAAAAACCTATGTCAAGAATAAGCTTTCGGTCTAAAACCGCTAAAAGCTGATGGGAAGATGAAAGAAAAAATACCTTTTTGGTCAGACATTATCAAATATGAAGAGGGATGACAGACATTGAATTGGCGATTTAGACTGACTGAAATTGGTAATCCTACTTACTACACTCATAGGATATGAGAAGATTAGAAATAGACGAGGTCGCAGTATATTATTCAGCCAGTATCTATATCTACTGCATTTATTAAAAAACAATCTCAAGAATGTTATGATCTTAGAGAAATATAGAACATAAAACCAAATTGAAGAAAACAAGGAAATATTATTTATGGTCAAAAAAGAAATGGAGAAACATCTGAAGAGAACAAGTAACCTAAAGGGGGAATTGTGTAGAATACATCAAAAGGCGGAATTTCAAGAGTTTGAAAAGAAAGAAAGGCAGTGAAAGAAAATTGAAAAATTGAAGATATAGTGGGAGAGAATGTCAGGATAGATAGTAGTTGACATGTTGATAATGACAATAACAATATATTATTGATAAAGATTGAGAAGATGAGGGAATTAAACAAGAAGAGAATATGATAAAAATAAAAACATGAGAAAGAGTATAGGCGAGTTTGTATAGGAAATCTCCCCCGCGGCTTTTTCGATTTGCACTTGGGGAATCGATTTGACATTAAATAAAAATAATTCAGCTAAATTTTTAGCTCTTTATCTCAAACGATTTACGAGATTTTAAAAAAAACCCTCTTTTTTCGAGTTTATTTTATCCTTCAATAGTAAAATTCAAAATTAATGAATGGTGATTTTTTTCCAATTCTTAGGAGTATAAGGGATGAAAAAACACTTTCATTATGAATCTCAGGTGGAAAGCCGATTTTTAAGAACAGAATTAAAACAATTATAATTTTTTTACCGTGTTATTTAAAAGTGTCCAACGCCAAACCCTGTCAGAAAATGTCTTCTATACTCCTTTATACAAAAATTTTTAATGTCCTTTATTTTTTGAAGTAATGCATTTCTTAGTTTTTTAAATATTTTCCTAAGTAAGTTGTGTTTTTCAGTTGAAAAATTATTTTCTATATATTTCTCTACCAGTATAAGTTTAAAAGCAAGATTAAAAAAAAATAAGCTGCAACGGATCGTTACTAAACTTTATCCAAATTCATTTGAAATATTAATATGTTTATTCCTTTATTATTAATCAGATATCACTTGCAATTTGCAGTTCATGTTGACTTTAATTCAGAAATAATGATCGATTCTCATCTAACAGTCGAGGAATAACCATTCTAGATTAGATTTTTGGCGCTTCAATTATTATTGGTAACCATTGCTGAGAAGACATGGAGGAATCGACTTAAAATAAAAAATAACGATCGATTCTTATCTAATACTAGAGGATTAACCTTATTGCATTCCATTTTTGATGTTGTGACTATTAATGGCAACCTCTACGAAAACGTGGAAGAATCGACTTAAAAAGACTAAATTCTTTTTGGGTAAACAACTCAAGCTCCATTAATAGTCAAAACATCAAAAATGGAATGCAATAAGGTTATTCCTCTAGTATTAGATAAGAATCAATCGTTATTTCTGATTTTAAGCGGATTTCTCCATGTCCTCAGCAATGGTAAACCAATAATAATCGAAGCGTGAAAAATCTAATGTAGAATTGTTATTCCTCAAGTAATAGATGAGAATCAATCGCTATTTTTGATTTTAAGTCGATTCCTCTGTCTTCAGCAAAGGTAACGGATAAGAAAACAACTCAGTTGCTATTTTTTTTTTTTTAATGATATTGATGAGAGAATGAGATACACCAGAAGGTGGATCCCCTAAAGGCCTGTATGGGCTGGCCCTCAATCGTGAAAATAACAGAGCAGAAGGAAAAGAAGCCGGGATCACGAGCCAATCTCAGAAACTTAGATACAATTCAATATCCAATTTACCAAGGTTTTAGGGGCTTCGAGCAGTGGTAAATACTCCGCGCGATAAATTCCGTTAAATTTATCTCCCACTTAATTTTTATTACCAGACCCTATACTTACAGAAAAAAATGTCTGGGTATAGCCGGGAATCGAACCCGAGACCTCCGGGTTGCCAGTCAGTTGTTCTGACCATTACACCACCGAGGCGGCTATGGTTACTTATAAAATTTCCTCCCAAATTTTTAGCATTTCACAGCGAGAAGCCTATCCATTCTTACTTAAGTTAGGTTAAATGAGCTATATTAAAACGAAAGAATTTAAAATAAAAAATTAAAAAAAAAAGTACTATCTTACTCTAGAGTAAAGTACTTTAAAATATAATTTTACTAAAAAATTTATTTAACCATTTTTGTGGTCCCCAAGGTACTTAATTAGTATATTAAATTTCATCAAAATTGGTTAAGTTATTTTCAAGATATTTAGAAAAAACTAAAAAAGTATTGAAATAAAGTACTAATGTTTGTGGCCGATATGTACCAAAAACTAATCAGCGCTTCATTTTGTCAAACTAATGGTAGGTTTTCAATTTCATTATAATCGGTGCAACGATGTGGAAAAAATCGTGTGCCATAAAACGATAACATTCATCCATCCATCCATCCATCCGCACGCACTAAATGAAAAAATCGCACTTTTTGGCCTCTCGACGAGACCCCATGTAATTTTTGGCAAAACCGTCACGTGCTAAAATTCAACCTAATTGAATACTACAATTTGTGACTTTAATTGAGTCCATGGGTTCCGTAGTCTTTACCTGAGGACCATTTGGTCGCGCTTGCCGCGAGACCGATTGCAATACGTTCCCCATGCTTCGCATTGGATAAAGTAAAAATAGTTTTTATTTTTTTTCATAATGTTTCTCCCTCCTCAAAAAATGAAAAAATTCCTGACTGTAAAGGAGTATAGAAGACATTTTCTGACAAAATTTGGCAGTGGACACCTTTAAATAACATGGTAAAAAAAAAAATGATTATAGTTTTATTTCTGTTCTTAAAACTCGACTTTACATCTGAGATTCACAATGGAAGTGTTTATCATCCCTTTTACTCGTAAGAATTGGAAAAAAAAATCACCATTAATTAATTTTGAATTTTACTATTAAAAAAAAATTAAAACGAAAGTTTTTGCAGAGAGTAGCAGAATTTTTATATATTGAAATAGACAATAAAAGAGTGTGTCTTCTGCTGGAATTATAAATTTTATTTATTTATAACGAGAGGCTTTGCCCTCTTCATCAGTCTATTACAATGGATTCACAGGAATTCATAAATTAATTCCTGTGAATCCATTGCAATAGACTGATGAAGAGGTCAAACCCCTCAAAACTATAGCCTCGTTATAAATAAATAAAGTTTATAATTCCAACAGAAGACACACTCTTTTATTGTCTCCTTCAATATCGAAAAAAAATTAAATAAAAAAAAAAAAAAATTTTAAATAAAGAGCTAAAAATTTAGCTGACCTATTTTTATTTAATGTTCAATCGATCCCTCAAGTGCAAATCGAAAAAGCCGCGGGTGCAGATTTCACATACAAACACCCGGCTATACTCTTTAGAAAGGAATGTGGGAATAAATTATTTATATGATATGTTTGTTGTTTTTATGAAATCTATGTTCTATCGATTAAATTGAACAACAAATTTTGTCCTTTATTTTTAATTTTGAAAAGAAATTTATTAAGTAGAATTTATTGCGCTAAATTTGAAAATGACAATTAAATTTTACGATTGGTTGCGATTTTTGAGTAATATTCATGTTTTCTAAAATAATTTATGAAATAAAATATTTTTGCTGATCTTGTAGGTAAGCTCGGAAGAGACCATAGAAAATAGAAAGAGTTCAACTTTAATCCTCCAGCATGAAAGAATTCCTCTTCGAATACCTTTTTGCTTTTTTGCTGAAAATGTCCTGATGAAAGTCTTTACCGACTTCTTCCCTTACAGGTCTTCAGTTGTCAAACGGCGGATTGGACAACCCTTTGAGAATCTCACTCATCTGAAAATTTAAAATTTTAAGAAATTCGTTCTATTCGGCTACTATATTTTGTTATACGTCGTTAAATTGAAACAAAGAATAAAAACATCGATGACAATGAATATAATAAACATTATTTTGGTGAAATCCCGGACCTACATGTGTCATTCAGTCATTATTACAACACATAGAGCAAAAGAAAAAAATTCAAGTGTATTCTATTTGATGGCCGCTTTGCCTACTTCTTGGGCGTACATCGAGAAAAATATTTATTTGTGTCATATAAGTCTAATAAAAGTAAACAATTTTTATTGTTATAAATTTATATATAAATAAGGGATTTAGCATTCACATAGAAGTAAATGAATACGATTTTTGTCTCAAAATAATTTTTTTTACAAATCCGCTGTCAAGTTTGATTTCATACTGTCGGGATATTTTTTCCTATATTCTGAAACAATTTGCAGAATACATTGTTTCTTATCTTCGCTTCTTGAAAGCATTTTATTGTAGACTTCCATGGGATTCGCTCCTCGTTCAGAGGTGTCGTTTACAATTTGAAGTTTTTTTATAATTTCCAGTCAAATTTGAAAACTGTTATCATCTTCCCATTCAAGAGGATATTTTTGTAGAAAATCCATTGGGATGGAAAATCTCACAAAAAATCTTCTTGTATTTTGTGAAATGAAATTCTCTATTCTCTCTCGCGCTTGGTTAAAAAAATGTCCACATCATTCGGAAAAATTTCGAATTTTTTCACACTGTTGTCGCCGCTACTATCGATTTTATCCAGTGCCATCACCATCCGTTTCTTGGTGTTACATCCAATTTCATCGTCCAAAATGCTAAGGCTTCTGTTTCTGGTGCCAGATACCACAAATGGTTAATTACATAATTTATGTATTGCGATCCGGCTTATTCTCTCATCAACTTGTCGATAGGCATTGACATTTTTTAAAAATTCTAAGTCCAGTCGTGGTGCTTTTGCAGCCATTAGCCGGATACTGACTGAACATTTTCCTCGCGAGGCCAGCCCCTAGAGGCAAATGCCTGGACGGTCAGTACGTGGCTCGCCCAAGGCAAGAGTGTCCGTTGCCTCGCCTGAGAACTTTTTATGGTTTTTATGAATCCTCAAAGGTGCCTCAGTTCGTTTGCCCGGTTCAGTCAGGACGGAAGTGTTTTGTCTTTCGGGTGGTCTCATGGTTCAACTGAGCCCTCGATGCGCCTCAGCCTAATTGTGGATCGGCCTAGCCGCGCGAGGAAGCCTCGCTTAGCGTAGAATTGTACCGAGGCTGACTCGCGAGGCAAAATGGTCCGCGGCAAACGCCAGAGGCAGCTTCGCGAAGCTGCTCGCTCAGTATCCAGCTATTGGAGCTTAAATCCAAACTTTAAGATATAGTTTAGCAAGAAAGATGCAAATATCCCGAATCCTAATTTTTTCTTCGTTGGTCAAAGTGAATTTACCCCGGAATAAATAAATTTTTAAGCTATATATTGCCTTCGCCATCCATCGAGCGTGATGAAACGCTCCTGGACCTCGAGCAGAAATACCTCTGGGAGGTCTGCATAAGAAAATGATGACGAGCTCGAGGAATTCGCGATAATCTTCGCGTGGCTGCTTCACTTCATATAAATAATTTAAGGTCCCTCCTATCATTGAACCAGGGCATCCTTTTTTCTTTGAGAAAGCAGAAAGATCTTATCTTCTTCAATTTTGATCATTTTCAAAGCATCAGCGTGTGCGATATCAAAAATGTTCTCCAACATGTCAAGAAAATCCCGCTCGCGTTTTTCTTGAAGTTCAGTACGGCGTATAAATTTTTTTTGTAAATTCTTCCACTCTTTGTACAACGATTATAACTTGTCAATACCGTATTGTAATTTTTTTGTTGGGATGGGCGCTTTCTTCCAAAAAATTTCAACTTCTTTAATAACCAGCATAACACTAGAACGAAGAAGTAGATTCACTTTACGAATATTATAAAATAGCACTCTTAGAACTTCCGTCCGTTGGATGGCAATTTAGCACCAATGATTGGACTTTCGTCATGATCGATCAGAAATAATTTTTGCCTTCTTGTTTCCATTTTTGATACACATTTTGTTTTTAAATTTAAAAGTTATTTTTGTGGTACCTTTCAAAAAACTTAAAATAGATTAACAATAGAATGGTTTAAATGGTTAAAGGTATTTACAAAGAAAGCCAAGCAATCAGAGACTAGCTTAAGCTAAGTAGACGGGACAGAATTTGACTCCTTGCTGACCATTCAGAGCGAGTTTACAATTCAGAGAGAAGAGAGAAAACATTAATATATTATTAATATAAATTGATTGCTTAATAATATTAATATATATAAATATATGATTAATATATTTTTAATGATATTATAGCGTAGAATCGCTTCTTCTTCTTCGAGTTCCATACCCGAAACGGGTGTCGGCGCCTCTCCACATATACCTGTGCTGAGTGTGTTTAGTTGTTTTATACAGGTATACGGGACCTACTTATTAACGCCGGTCCCGAACGGCTAATTTGGAGAGGTCACTTGGCAATTATACTCTTGGTAGGCTGCCATTACTTTCCAAGAGGAGACGACTGCAAATATCTATCTGCCGAGACTCGGTCTCGAACCAGCGATCTTCGAGTCAGCGACCCAACACTCTACCCACTGACCCACAGTAGCTACATTTTCAAATTTTCTCGATGTACGCCTAAGAGGTAGACAAAAAGTACATCATATATAATTCACTTGAATTTTTTTTTCTTTGGCTCTATGTGTTTTAATAATGTCTGAATGACAAAGGTAGGTGGGAATTTCACAAAATAATGTTTATTATATTCATTGTCATCGATATTTTTAAACTTTGTTTCAATTTAACGACGTATAACAAAATATAGTATCCTAATAGAGCAAAATCCTTAAAATTTCAAATTTTCAAATGAGATGAGCCACCACAAAGGGTTGTCCGATCTATCTCAAATTTTGTATGAATTATTATCTTACACAACCTCATAATTTGAGAGGGTGTCCCGAAAACTTTTCCGAAATTTTTTTTCCGCAGGTATAGCTAAGGTCCACCCTAGTTCGCACGCGCATACCTCTGCTTTTTTGATGGGTATTATGTTATCACACCTGCAACGACTACCGTCTGATTGTATAGCATGGTTAAGTGCATGAACATCTTTAAAGACTTTTTAGGGTTCCGTTCAATCGTAAAACGGAGCCCATTAGTGTTGTTGCATGGTATCTGTTTGTCTGTCTGGTCAGTGCATTGCGTAGCTCTCAAACTAAATAATGTACAAAAATGAATCGATAAATTATATGTAATTCATTTTCACCGAAATCAAAAATCGTATTAAAATGTTAATCAAATGATTATTTTGGGTAAGGACAAATTTTTTGTGAGATCGAAAATAAAAAAAACATTTTTTTATGGTGTGAGGTAGTATAGAATTATGCTAAATTTTTTAAATTAAAAATGAGATGAGATGCCCCCAATGAGGCCATTATTAGATAATTTTTGTACCTGTCCGCGTTCCGAAATGGCTTAATTAGAATTATGGAAAAATTACGAAAATTCCCTCATTTTTCTCCTTATTAACTAAAAATAAAAACGATTTTAATATATATAGTATTTTGAGAGTAATAAGGTACGGTACCCTCAGTATGCGGTCTCACTGCCATTTGGCCGGTTTATTTCATATAACAATAAAATTCTATACCGTTTGACATAATTGCCAGTTCTTTTGGATTGTATAAAGCTTGTTTTAACAAGTTGAATATTATTCCAAGCAATTTTTTCATCTCCTCATAATAAAATACCATCTTTAAAAATAATCTTGAAAAATTGAACCAATCAGCATATTTCAATGTCATATTCGACTTCAGAGAGCTAAAATTAGTAAATCGTAGTTGAAATTATCTCCTATAAAATATGATTTTTTTGTGTTATTATAAACTATGTACCTTCGCATAATTAATTAGATTTTGAAGTTAATTATAATAATAACAAGAAAGAGTCCGTTATCACAGCCAAGAATCCTTTTTTTCTGGGAGTAATGGTTTTAAAATTGGCTGCTGCTGCTCTTGAATGGTCTGCGGAGTCTGAGAACTCTTCATTTCGGAATCCTCATCTCCCTCAGGAATAGGAGTTCGACCTCTCTCTTGTACGAGGTTTGGGGCTTCAATCCGTTCTCGATTCTGTCGTAGGATTGGATTTTTAAATCTGTTAAAAAAGTAGGACTTTTATTATAATGCATGATTAAATAATTCTTAAATTAAGACTGAATATAAATACATATATAAAATATTGAAAAAAATTGCATTTTTTTGAAAACTTTACTCTAGGCTCAAGTATTGGGAATTATTATTAAAACTATTTTTTTAAATAATAATAATAATATAATTTGTAAAGTTCTCTTCTTACTGTATTATTTTCATTTTCAAGAAAATTTATGGTTTTCAAGAGAAATTCAATGAGGGTGTCCTCTACTTGAAACAAACAATCATAATATATCTGTATATAAACGAATATATTATATAATTTTACTAGCTGCAAGGCCCGCCTTCGGCGGCCCTCTTGCTAGCTAGGGGGCACGCCCCCTGGACCCCAACCCACGAATCTCACCCTCACACTACACTCCCCCCTGACCCATCCAGCACCCCTACTCCCGCACCATGAACCCATGCCCAACCCCCGCCCCCATACCACAGAACCCAAACCTAACCCCCCACTCCAACCCACCACACTCCCCGAAACCCACCCAGCACCCCAACCCCCGCCCCCACACCACCACCCCAACCCTCACCCCACCCACCTCGGGCCCCCAACCCACGAACCCCAACCTCACCCCCCATTCCAACCCACCACACTCCACGAAACCCACCCAGCACCCCTCCCCCCACCCCCACACCACCACTTCAACACTCTAACCTGCACCCGCACTACTCCACTGGACCCTCACCTGAACCCCCCATCCACCAAACTTGCTCCCCCCCTACTCCGCCATACTCCCTCACTCCACTGCCATTCCACTCAACGCATCCTATGCCCTAACCCACCCCAACTCCACCCACGCACCCAGTTTTTGCATTTCTAGCCTTCTAGTGACCCACAGATTATGTAAACAAAATTTGGTTGAGTTTGGTCCAAGAGCAAGAATTTTCATTTTTGACCCCCCTCCCATTTTAGGTGGTTAGTTTTTGCATTTCTAGCTCTCTAGAGACCCACAGATTATGTATACTAAATTTCGTTGAGTTTGGTCCAAGAGCGAGAATTTTCATTTTTTGACCCCCCCCCATTTTGGGTAGTTAGTTTTTGCATTTCTAGCTTTCTAGAGTCCCTCAGATTATGTATACAAAATTTGGTTGAGTTTGCTCCAAGGGCAAGAATTTTCATTTTTTGACCCCCCCCCCATTTTGGGTGGTTAGTTTTTGCATTTCTAGCTCTCTAGAGGCCCACAGATTATGTATACAAAATTTGGTTGAGTTTGGTCAAAGAGCAAGAATTTTCATTTTTTGACCCCCCATTTTGGGGACGCCCCCCATTTTGGGTGGTTAGTTTTTGCATTTCTAGCTCTCTAGAGGCCCACAGATTATGTATACAAAATTTGGTTGAGTTTGCTCCAAGGGCATGAATTTATATATTTTTCTCCTTCCCCCCCTTTTTGGGTGCTTTTCGGGGCGAATTTTTTTAAACAAAAGTTGTCAGAAATCACATCCCCTACAACTTTTCTCATTATAAAATTTCCCGTAGAGTTAATAGTTTAAGAGTTATTTGATAATTTTCATTCGTGCACCCCCCAAACCCCCTTTTGGGGTCAAAATATCAAAACGTTATATAGCTAAAAACGTAAGTTAGAAGACCTCTGATACAAATATGAAATTTCATAATAATCCCTTCAGCCGTTTTGACGTGAATCGTGAGCAACTTTTCGCGGAAACCACTGAAACAGACATACAGACAGACATACAGGCAGGAATTTTGTTGAGGGTGTTTTCGTTCATAACATTGCTTGAAACGTGTGCAACCAAAATTTGGCGTGATTTGGACCAATGTACAGACAAAACCTTAATTTTATATATATAGATTTGATAGAGACTATAGGTTTTTCCATCTTTAGTCTTCTTAATCTTAATATATATAAAAAGAGAAGGTGATGTTTCATCTATCAACGCACAGCCTAAGCCGCTTGACCTAGAAAAATTAAATTTGGAGTCTACATATATTCTTTCAACGATTTATGGATTATCGATATGGGTTTATTGAAGGAGACAATAAAAGAGTGTATCTTCTGCTGGAATTATAAATTTTATTTATTTATAACGAAACTATAGTTTCGAGTGCTTTGCCCTCTTCATCAGTCTATTACAATGTATTCACAGGAATTAATTTATGAATGAGAGGTTAAAATCTTTCATGGGGTTAGGTTACAGGCAAAGCCCTCGAAACTATAGTCTCGTTATAAATAAATAAAATTTATAATTCCAGCAGAAGACACACTCTTTTATTGTCTCCTTCAATATATAAAAATTCTGCTACTCTCGGCACAAAAACTTTCAATTTAATTTGATATGGGTTTAGTTTAGAAAGGTGAAGCATTGAAATACAAAGAAACATATTTGAGTATTTTGCTCTATTTGTGCCCGAAAGGGACATATAGTCATTTTGGGGTAAATTTTTAAAAATTTTATAATGTTCAATCTCCTCGAGTTTTTAAGATTTTGCATTCAAATTTGGTACATAAGTTTATTTATGAGAAATCTCGTGAAAATTTTTTATTTTTTTGAAATTTGACCCTTGAACTGAAAATGGGGGATTTTTGATTTTGTTGTTTAAAAGGCTTCGTATCTTTCCTACCTTTAGACCAAACTCAACCAATGTGGAATGAATGGAAGGGTGCGTAGCGGTGGGGTGCGGGGTGGGGCTCCAGTAGCTTCCTGGCTAGCGGAGATACCCGCGGAAGGCGGGCTTCTCAGCTAGTTATTAGTATAAAGAATACAAGGAAAAATGATTTATGTGAATGTGGCAAATATTTTTTGAAATTTGTGTTTCTGATGGTCTTCAATGGTAACGAAGATAAAAGAAAATTTAGACTAATGTGTTATGGCATGACTATTTGAAGCCCTGAAGAACTAGGCAAAGTCGACGAAACGTTGGCTAACAAATAAAAAAGTCCACACATAAAAACTTGTCCTTATTTTCCCATTATAAACTTTCAAACTAATATATATTTATAATTATCATTGGGAACAGTTAAAAAAAAATGAATCTATATAAATATATCTATGTTATAAACCATATATTACAAAATGTTCTTATTAAGTCAATGAACTGCTTACTACTAAGTCAAATCTTACTTAAGAAAAGCCTTAGCAACGGAAGCATCTTGAGTAGAACTGTCCTCTTCAAAAGAAATTGAGCCTCTTCTTTTTTTGTCACTAGCTCTACGTCGTTCTTCTTTTCCTATTGGGTCTCTTTTTATGGTGCTCTTTCGTACCTTAAATAAAATAAAATATTACTTCTAAACCTCGATTCAAATTATATCGTAATATTTATATTATAAAATTTTAGACATTATATGAAATAATTTAATTTAAAGAAAAACAACTCTCTATTGAAAAATATTTTTAGCGAAAGATTTATTAATTTTAAATGGCAGTTAGATTTCTATATGATTATAATGTAAAATAACTTTGGAATCAGTGGCGTAACAATAGGGTGGCAGGACGCCCAAAATGCCAGGGCCCCGGCCGGAACACAGGAGGATCCTGACATTTATTATTACAAAATTTAGTTTGGTATTCAATTAATTTAAGTTACCTAAGAAATAGAAAAGTCATCTTCTTTAAGAGAACTTGCTGATTTATTAATCATAAAGGATCTTTTTCTGTCTTCTTGCTTTCCTGAAGTGTGCACTGTATTTGTATTGCACTCTTATTTGTAATCATTCCTGTGATTACGATTAGAGTCGAGCCATCATTTTCAAAATTAAAATTGATAAAAACTTATTTAAGCAGCTCTATGGGACAAGAATGGTTACGCAGCTTAGCTATTCTATCCAACGAACATTCATTCCATGGCCCGAAATTTAAACTTTTTGATGTTGTCATCAACACTTTTGCTGAACAGAAAACCCGAAAAAAGGATAATAATAAAAATATTGATTAAAAATAAAATTTGTATTTCAATTCATTAAATTAAAAGTTACTAGAAAATCAACGAAAAATGTAGACAATAATTATAATAGCGTTAGTACCTACATACTTTAGATAGTGATTGATTTATTAAAAAGAAACTAACGTTGGTTTAGTTTCTTTACAGTGAAGGAGGGCTCCATCCGATGAATTTGTCACGGGTCTCAAAGTTATAGTTACGCCACTATTTGGAATAATTTTAATGTTTTTTGATGGAATAGATTTAGTATATAAAATAATGAATGAAGTAAAAAGTTCTGAGCGTTTTTTCTCTTTATTTCGACGATAAAATTAACCAAGTTAGAATTTTCCGATTTAGATCAAATATGCGCCGTTTTGTTCGATAACTTTTGTCCTTTTTGATGGTAATTCCTCGTTTGAAGAAGTCCTCGTCCCTATTGGTGAAAAACTTGACCAGCTCATTTTCACAACCCTCTCTTGAGGCCAGTTTTGTACCACCAACATTTTTTTGCAAATGCAAAATTAATGGCAGGCATCTATCATACATGCTAATAGATCTAGCGCTCTGGACTGGGAGATCGAGTATATAACATCTGAGATTTCCAATTCACTCGGTGATCCATCCGAATGTCTAGCGGGCTAAACGCGAAATGACGTTGGATTGTAGCTAAGTGGATTACATCTTTTTCTCTCTTGGTCCAGACTTAATACTCCGCAGACTCCAATAGCGTAATCCGCAGTAGTCTCGCGAGATAAAAATATCTTTTTTTCAAATCAGCGCGGTCAAAATAATTCTTGTTGACGTATCAATTATTCTTTGATATATTAATGAGAAAATTAAAATTTACACAATAAAACCATCTTGGTCGTTAATCCGGGGTTGGCGATCGTTTGGGCCGGCTCCCCGCGCTTGTATCACGATCTTTCTAGCCTGATGTTCTCGTATTTGACCCATTTTTCATCGCCATCGCCATCGATTCAGCAAAAAATCGCAGACATCAATTGGATCCAAAAGTTTCTTTTGCGTCAATTCGTGTGGCATCCATACATCGAGCTTCTTCTTGAGACCAGCCTTTTGCAAATGGTTCCAAACTGTTTTCTAGCTAATCTTCAGTTCATGGGCAGTGGAATAAGTGCTCGTGTGCCGGTTTGACTCGTCAATTTCCTTGATTTTATAGACATTTTCGACGATTGGCCTACCAGAGCGTGTCTCATCTTCGACGTCCATATTACCAGAACGGAATCGTTGGAATCTTTGCTGTTGTATTTGATACTGTATTGGGTCCATAAACAGCACACATTTTTGGCTACCAGCTCCGCTTTTTCCTCTTCGTCCTAGTGGTACTGAAGAATGTATCAAATTTTCTCTTTTTTTACCTCCATTTCGGAACGCTCTAACACACAACTGGCTTCACCAAACACAAAAAGGTTCAAAGTAAATTTTTAAAGCGTTATGTCACCTTTAAATCGCAAAAAAGAATGACTAGATAGGACGTAAACATCGTGAGATATGGCTCATTATAGCCATCTAACGGAAAAGGCTCAGAACTTTTTACTTCATCCATTATTATTTAACGAGAAACTTGATTTGTTGAATTAGAGATCTTTTATCAAACTATTTTTTTTTCTAAGATATATTTAGTTATATTATTATATTCAAATCGGAGAAAAAATTGAATTTTGTCCTTACTCGAGCGTTCCATTCGGCCCTTTTGCTTGTGGAAGATATCGTCGAACTTTTTCTTTTTCCAATGACTCGAGCCAAACGAGTGAACACATCTTGGGCGGGTAACCCTTCTCTGCTTTCTCTATCCATACTCTCGACAAAGCCTATTTGGAAATCTTTAAGCAACCGCCGTTCAATCATTCGTTCTTTCTTGCCTATAAAATCAAAAAAATTATTTTTAATTTAAATAAGATTCATTTCTATTGCGACAATAATTTCTTATTTTTTATGTTTATTTTTACAAGAATTTACAGAAAATTTTGTCTCCAATGACCAGTTATGTTATAGAAGAATGTCATTATTATAGATAGGTGATTAAGACAAAAAATAGATAGATTTATCCATAGAAAATTAATCATAGATAATTATAATACTTTAAATTGGCATAACGATGGTATAGAATGAAAACCTCGTATCTGAAAAAACCCCTTAAAAGGAAAACCACGTAGGTATATATGGTAAGTGTATAGAGGCTAAGCCATAATGTGAAATACTCGTAAGTCAATGATACGAGGTTTTCACTTTAAAAGATCCATTTTCTAAAATAAATTTTGTGAAAAAGCAGAACATTTATTGATTGTAATGTTGTATAAAGAGGCGACTGTGAGTCAGTGGTTAAAGTGTCGGGCCGCAGTCCTGAATTACGCTGTTTCGAGACTGACCCTCGGCAGATATTTGCAGACGCCTCCTCTTGCAAAGCAATGGCAAACTACCAAGATTACAATTGCCTAGTCAACCTCTCCAAACTAGCCGTTCGGAACCGGCGTTAAAAAGTAGGTCCCGTATATCTGTGTAAAACAGCTAAACTCACTCAGTACATGTATATGTGGAAAGATGCTGAAACGTCAGGGAGACCTAATATGACACTTAAAGAAGAATGTTGTATAATAATAAAATGTATTATTTTTTTGAACATTACAATAATTGTACCTTTACAAGAGATAGGTATGTTTTTTATTAAGAAAACTTATTATCTCTAACAAGGTTATAAGTGATAAATACTCGTAACTAAAAATTAAGGTGGAATACCTCGCAACTCATTTTTCCTACAAGTTAGAAAACCTTGTAAGTCATAATTAAAAAACAAAATATAAACTTTTTAAAATTTGATGGTATTATGCATACTTGTTATAAAATATAACAAATTTAGATACTAACTTCTGAGTAAGTATCATTATTTTTAAATAACAGGTACGTTTTTTGCTTCTCATGAAAAGTTTGCATTTTTTGATTTACGTGGTTATCATTCTAGGTAATAGATAATCAAACAATAACATAATAATATGTAGTGGATTAATGATAAATATTATCAAACCAGGTACATTTAATTTTTTCAATTTAAGACTTCTTTCTTAAGCCTTCAAGTAATTTTAAATTTCAACACTAATAGATAGACATACGTAAAATACTACGTAGTTATCTCTACAAGAGCCACAATATAGAATTAAATAAGGATATAACCTGATGATTAAAGAAAAATTACAATTCATATATTAATAAATATTATGCTAACTTTCAACTTTTTAGGGGCTCTGCCCCCCCCCTCCCCCCAGGCTTTCAACATCTGATTTTTTTGAAATGTTTTAAATGTAAAAATTGTTTTTATCCTATCTTTTTGTATGTAGGTTTATGCACTTATACTGTATTTAATAAACTTTAATTTAATATATATATATTATATTTAGTGAGATTTTACTGGTCCCTTGAGAAAATTCCCTAGGACTCCCTGAGAATGAAAATCTTATAATAGACATTCACATTTTTATAAATATGTGGTAACCCATATAAAAAGCAACCCATTAATTAGCCTTCCATAAAACACAAATTATCTATCCAATACCTCTGTGAATCGGTTGGATCTACTTGTTCAACACCTAGTGAATATGCAGAGACCAAGTTCCGGACTGTACCCATTAATAAGCAATAATTTATTCATAAAAACACTTCTTCCTCTGGAATTATCTCACAGAAAAAGCTTAGAGCAACAAACCATTAATACTTAAACAACTAAAGGTCAACAGTGAAGAGGCATTGATGAACAACCAACAATAAACTTTAAAAAAAATAACAAGAAACCATTCGAAAATGTCCAAGAGTGTATTTTTTTTATGATAATGATGAGAGAAGGAGTTACACCAAAAAGGTGCAACCCCTAAAGGCCTGGGTTGGCCCCTCCATCGTGAAAAGAAGAAGAAAGAATTTTATGGGTTGGGCGGGGGTCGAAGGTATCTGTGGATACGGGTCTTAAATAGCTGAAGGTTATAAGTCGCGGGAAAGAATATGATGCCCTCTAGTGATTTTGTTTTTAATGTTTTTTGTGGTAGAATACTACGTACAACTTTCCTCTCACTGAGTATGGGCAACCGTTTGGTATTCTTGATGAAACAAAGATGGCATAATTTTAAATTTTTACTGCAACAATACTACTAGCCATAGTTCAATGGTTAGCCCCCTCAAGGGTGTCCAGGTGCACCCGTGAGTCCCGAGAGAGTATTAGAAAAAAAAACTTTGAAAAATATTTGTTAAATGTAAAAATAAATGTTTAATATAAGATGGAAGTAGTTTTTGATTGGTAAGTAAAATTGATTGAATATTGATGAGGCAGTCCAAAAAAGAAGAAGATAATTTTTACTATCATAAGCCGACGTTTCGGAGGCTATTCCCCTCCTTCTTCAGGGTTTTGAAAAGTCAGTGAAGGAAATCCAATGCGACATTCCCCTCTTTCAGTGGCAGTAACAATAATATATTGTATTTCATTCTCAGCAGAATTACTACACTACAATTCTGTTGAGAATGAAATACAATATATTATTGTTACTGCCACTGAAAGAGGGGAATGTCGCATTGGATTTCCTTCATTGACTTTTCAAAACCCTGAAGAAGGAAGGAATAGCCTCCGAAACTTCGCCTTATGATAGTAAAAATTATAATCTTCTTTTTTGGACTGCCTCATCAATATCCACTCAATGTTTAATATTATTATTATTATTATTTTATTTAAATTTCGCTTTCATATATAGGTTTACGCGTTTACCTTTAGTATCTTTGAAAAGTAAAAATGTATGTGATTGTAGTTTAGTTTATTTTTTATTTTTAGGCCTTATCCAAGCACTTATTTTTTTCATTAAAATAACAACGCACTAGCACAATACTATAGTGATTGGCGAAATAACAAAAAATAAAACCCATTTTGACCAACTTTAAACATTTCATAAAAACCACATACTTATTCCATAATAAGGACCCGATTCTGATTTTGGGTTCCGGGCCCGAAATTTCATCTGGGGGCTATGGCCAAATGCTAATGTTAATAGTAGTTTATCACAAAATAGCTTAACTTGAGTAACTTAATGTAACTTAACAAAAATAAAACATTCATACCAACACAACTGAAATTTTTTTCCCGAAAATTTAGAGGTCATTCAATGTGTCGGTGTATTACAGAGTATTTAACATATTCTATACCTCTTATTCATATTTTTTATACTTATTTAATGAAGATTGTTTTGTTTTTGCAGAAGGATGGCGTTTCATATGAGACACTATCTATAGGTATATTTAATATAAATGTAGGTATATTAAAAAAGTTATATTAGAAAAAGGGTTTGAAGACTTCAGGGCGTGATTCCCACATTAAAATTAGATGAAAACTTTCAATAAACATAGGTCCAAAAACTTCGTTTTCTGTCTGCCCTCAATTTTTTTATTTTTTTTTTTTTTTTAAGAAAAACGTCTATCTTGAGAACGGATGTAGATATCTTTATGAAATTAGGTACACATGTACTTAACTAAATTATCTACTATTTAAAATAGTACCTAAATTTTATCTTTGAAATTTTCCAAATGGCGGCCATTTAAAATTTTTAATTGTAAATAACTTTATCTTTCATTTTATTTAAATTAGTAATATTAAATAAAATGTTACCATTTTTATAGTGAACAAACGGTACCTTATTTTTCAAGATTTTGATAAAAAATAACGAAGTTATGACAAAATTTGTAGGAAAATAGGAGGAAATTCATTCAGTTCAGAATAAAAAGGGTAACCTTATATCAAAAAATACTAATTTTAATAAAATGAAAGTTTAAAACGTTATTAACAATTAAAAATTTTAAATATCCGCCATTTTGAAAATTTTGATGATAAAATTTAGGTACTTTTTTAAATAGTAGATAATGTAGGTAAGTACATGTGTACCAAATTTCATCAAGATATCTGCATTCGTTCTCAAGAGAGACGTTTTTCTTTAAAAAAATAAAATGGTGGCCAGACAGAAAACGAAGCGTTTTTGGACCTATGTTTATTGGAACTTTTCATCTAATTTTTATGTGGGGAATCACGGTCTGAAGTCTTGGAACCTTTTTTCTAAACAGCCTGTATAATTAATTGACAACACATGCGATGATTAGGTAAAACATTTCGTGTACTAACTGAACTCACTAATATTTTTAATCAATTATTGAAAATGTGAATCATTGCCTACTAAAATATTAATTACATTGAGATAATCACTAGTACCTTGAACATCTTGTATTTCAATATGCGGGGTTTGCATTCCATTGTTTCTTAAAATATCGATTAGCTCATATCTTAAAGAGTTTATGTCTTGGCGAATTTCCATCACATCATCCTCCGAAACGCCATACTGGTCCCGAGATCGTTGCTCGGCTGTAATAAATCTTCGGACGAGACGTAAAATTACTGCTTCATGACGCTCCTGGCAAGCTTTATTACTCTTTTTCTAAGCAAAATGGGTTAATGTCATACAAAATATAAAAAATGTTTATCAATCATTTGTTAATTAATCACATCTGAATTTTTAATATTTTAATTCCAATATCTATGAACAGAGGCGTAGCCACGGGGGGAGGGAGTTCAGAACCCCTCCCCCTAAGGGTAGGGCTCATGAGATGAGTAGCGGCAACGATAAGCCGTTTCTTATGGCAAACTAACCGTAATTAATTTTAGCCCAATATATAGAGGACACAAAAACAGGTTCAGCTTAAATTAATTATGGGAAAATATTTTTTTTTTCTACGATCGTTTGGTATGGTGTGGGTATGCAAAATCTAAGTTGGCGACTTCTAAAGTGTCTGGGACAACTTTTGGTGGCCGAAAAACCTCGACTTTTTCTAGTTTTTCGCTTATAATTCGAAAACGGTCCAAATTTTGTAAATAACCGTCCTATAGTAAATTAAAGATGACAAAATTTAGAGTCGATTAAAAAAATTTGTCAAGTAGTTCGATTTTTTATGGGGTTCCAAAAAACAGTCCTCCGGATCACTTTTGAATATCCCAAAAACTCGCACTTTTTTCGATTTTTTTTCATTTTGACCATGAAAGACCACTTTTTCGACAAAGACCACTCCATACATTTTTAAACTAGATTAAATCTTCCACAATTCAAACAAAGTTTCATCCTACTTGAATAATAATAATAGTAACCTTGCTGGATATCTATAAATCTATGAGTTTTATCAAAAAAGTGGCTCAAGTACACGTTTAAGTCAATAAAACTTCCTAGGGAATGAGATAGAAATCAAGTTTTTAGAATGAGTGGTTTTCATTTTATGAAAAACTGCGATTTTTTTCAAAAAATTGCAATTTTCCAAAAATTCAACCTCATTACGGCATGGGCTACCATTATCCAATTAAGATGAAACTTTGTTTGAATTTAATCTAGTTTAAAAATGTATGGCGCGGTCTTTTCGAAAACGTGCTCTTTCATGGTCAAAATGCGAAAAAATCAAAAAAGTGCGAGTTTTTGGGATTTTCGGAAACAGAAAAAATACGACAATTTTCAGCTAGCGCTTGAGCTTCTGAGAAAAACCCTAAATGATGAAATTTGTATCAAATTTTATGAACTTTCATAATGAATAGGAAGATTATTTACCAAAAGTTGATAGTTTACGAGTTATAAGCAAATAGCCGCCAAAAAATGAAATTTTTTAGCATTTTTGACAATGTTCCGTCACGAAAGTTTGTTAGCAAACCTCAGACTCGGATTCAGCACACCCAAAAACATAAAGGGTCGAAGAAATTACAACTACCCCAAAACTTTCCGGGTACAAATACAATTTAACTGGACTATTTGTTTTAATAAAAAAATTCCCACTAAATATTTTGCTTTGTGGTTGACACCCCCATGAAAATTTTCTGGCTACGCCACTGTCTATGAACAACAATATACTTATATTATGAATGAAAAATTTTTACATTATGATAACCTGTAGTGGTTGATTGTTATATAGGTATATAGTTAAACTCTATTTTTAAGCTTGTTTTTTTTCTACTGACCATAATTGACTCTTGCTGGACTTTCTTACGACATCGAAATAGCTTTTTTATACTCTTGAGGGTTGGAGCCAGATTGAAAGGGGGTGGCACGGTGTCACCCTCTTCGAAATAGCTCATCCACAGGTGACTTCGGGCAAACTTCCACTCCGTGTCAGATCGTTCCTAAAATGAGATCCTTTGTTAACATTTCTTATTTTATTTACATAGGGTCAAATCTAGGGATGGCAAATTATTTTAATATATCGATATAGCTTATATCGCTAAATCGATACATAAATATATCGCAGCAAATATATGGATATATACGATATATTGATATATTTTTATTATTAGGTTGATGCATAATTATGGAACGTTTGTATTGGCGCGTTTTTCTTTAGCCAAAAATGGCGTTTTGTTTATTTTTTTTATAAAAACAATCTTCTCTATTTATAGTTAATAAAAATGAGTGTCGAAAACCATATTCATATTCGTCATATTATGCTCTACCACTACGAGAAAGGATGGAAGGCAGCACAGTCATTTCGCGATCTCAACGAACTTTTTGGCGAAGGAACAATTACTGATAGTGCAGTACGGAAGTGGTTTGCCCGTTTCAAATCAGGTGACACTAGTTTGGAGGATAAAGAAGGAAGAGGTCGGCCATTGGATTTTGATGATCAGGTACTTCTGACAGCCGTGGAAGAGAATGAAAGCCTTACAACACGAATGCTGGCTGCAGACTTCAATGTCGACCAATCCTGGACAAAAACGGCAAGCGGCAATTCAACATAAACAGCGACGTCTACCTGGCACAGCTTGACCGTCTTCAAGGTGCAATCGAGGCGAAAAGACCGCGCAAAAAGAACCACATCGTGTTCCATCCCGATAACGCATGTCCACATGTTGATCGCCGGGTCGTCGAATTCATCGCCAATAAGGGCTGGGATCTACTCCCACATCCGCCGTAATCACCGACCGAAGCACCGACGGACTATCACATCAACCGCTCTTCGAAAAACTGGCAAAAGACTAAGATCTACGACGATTTGGATGACTTGGTGACTGATGTCAAAGCGTGGATTGCCTCCAAGAATCATGACTTCTTCGCCCGTGGAATCGACCGACTGCCAAGCAAATGGGAAGCAGTTATTGAAGTAGATGGTGAATACTTTCCCAAATAATCATTTAAATATGTTTTTGTTAAATTTTATTATTGTTTTTGCTGAATAAAAATATTTTTAAAAAACGTTCCATAATTATGCATCAACCCAATATATAATTATTTTTTAGATATTAACATATCAAAAACTAAACAGTAGGTAATTGTTTAGTATTAAGAGAAATAAAAACATCCTATGATAGGTAAAATAATTTAAACTTAAAAATACAATTTTTTTTTATATTCAAAGCTAGTTATATATCAAAAATAGTAGTCAATAGTGATAGTCATGTGACGTACATATTTTTAAATTTAAAAATTAACTTAAAAAAACAACATAAATAACATGAAAAAACTACTTTTCTTGATTCAAAAAACAAAAGGTTGGACAATCTTTTGCCAGTCAGGGGGCTGCGATTTTTGGTCCCTATTTTTCTAGTATTATGGTATTTTTTCGCATCTCTATTACAATACATGACATAAATTTTTATTGTTTAGAGTACCTAGTCAAAGTATTTTTTTAATAGTTGTGATGTTTTGAAATAAAAATGTCGTATGAAATTGTGCAATTAAAAAATTCCAACAGTTTTTTGGTATTTGCAAGTGAAAAAAAATTCCGATATATTTTTCGGGAAGGCATATATCGATTTTGGATATATATCGCCAGGAGTATATCGATATATTTTGAAAATAATTTATAATTATAACTAGGGCTCGGATTTCGCCCTATTAGCCTTTTTTTTATTTATGACTTAAAATTTAGGTCAATATGATATACTAGTATATAGTTTTCATTAAATTCTTAATCAAATAAGAGGCATTTATTAGTGACTATAATGCCTATTTTGCCCTATTCTTGGTGTTAGTGCCTACCCCTTATTATTATTATTATTATTATTTCATCTAAAAGCCTTTTGTAGTACCTATTTTACCTAAAATTGGTAATTTCAAATTTTTTACGATATATTTTCTAAATTTAAAAGTTTTTTTTGAATTATTAGGAAAATATTCCGAAAAAATTATTTAGGTGGGAAACTTGGATCCAAGCAGCTATTTATTATCCTTACCATTTGGATGAAATTCAAAAGATACATTTGAAAATTTTTTTAATTGTTCTGTAATTCTATTTATTTATTATTTTAGATCATAGAAACAATAAACGAAGATGAATCTTTATCTATAAGAGAGGCTACGAATCCTTTATCTTCAATTACTGTTAATAAACTAAAAATTGTGAAAATTTTATAATTGGTATTTCTGAATATGCTAGGCGACTGAGGAATTATCCTTAAAATTTATTCACCTACCTAACAAACAAATCAAACCAATAAAAAATTTTATTGGAAAAAATAATATTCCGAAAATGTCAATTTCAACTCTAAGCACGTAGATTTTTAAATTGTAATTTTTAAATATTCATATTTACTTTTCCAGATTCGTTTGCAAAATTTTAGATATATAAGTTAAGAAGAAAAAAAATCAAAAATTTATAAAGATTTAAACGAGAATTAGTCTCAAAGAGAGAATGAGCGACATTTTGAGCATACTATATAAAGTCGCTATGTGTTATTAGCCCATTTAATAATAATCAAATTTACAGCTTAGAAAAAAAGATTATGAACTCGTTTTTAATCAGAAATCATTTTCCCCTCAGATTTTTTAAAAATTTGCCTTACAGAAAATAACGCCAAGAAGATATTTCGAGCCCTACAGTAGACGTCAAGTGGTCAAAACCCCAGAAAAGTTGTGAAATTAAAATTAATTAAAAGCGTGCTTTCGTAGTGTTGTAGTTCCTAAAAATAATGATCCAACTTGCTACATTTAAGTACCATAAAAGAAGAGAGAATTTGCCATTTTTAGATTTATGCAGACTTAAAAATTGGAGATCTCAAAACGACCCTAGAATGAATAAAATTGACATATTGATAGAGCTTGGCACATTAATAAAGAAACGAAACTTTCTTTTCCTCAGCAACTAAAATAAAGGGAAATTCATGAGCTAAATTAACCACTAGTAAAAATTCAATGACACTAGAATGTTAAAATTTGACATCGTGTAATAATTTGAATCACTAAGAAAGTAAGAAATCGAAAAGATACTTCATCAGCCTTTAAAAAAAGGCGTTACTCTTGCAGGCTAATTCTCATCAGGCTTACACAAAGATGTGAAATCCCAACAAAAACACTTGTGTAAAAAAAGGCAAAGTTTGATTATTTAAAACCGTTTGTCAAAAATGTAGTGAGATCTAATGGGCTGTCAAGTTCAAGATCATCAATTTAGTAAATGAGTCGAGAATATAGTAAGTTCAATTAAAACTCATGTTTTACATTTTACATGTCCATCAGGGGCGTGCGGTCCATAGATGGATGCGGGGCATCCCTAAAATTTCAAACATTTAGATTATTTTCATAAATTCAGGAGGATTAATATTATTATCTATCTGTATCAGTTAGGCCTTATAATACGATTGTGTTTTTCTTAAAAATAGTGTAAAAAAGAAAAGGATGTCATTGCTTTGCTGAATTTGATATGGTGTAATTATCTATATATTAATTTTTACGAGGAGGTTAAGTTCAAATATTGCCTGAGGAAGCAGAAAAATATACTGCGAAATGTAGCAACTTTCGAAAATTTGACTTATAATTTTATTTAAAGTCCAAGTACTCAATAACCACCCACAAAGAAAAAATTCAGGAGGATTTTTAAATTTTTAAATTATTATCCGTTATTTCAAATATTTCTATAAAAAACATTTTTTTGTTTTGAAAAGTATATTGGTTCTCGAAATGATATAAAATTATTGCATAATTTCAAGGGACAATTAAAATTAATGATTTTTCCGAAAAGGCCTCGGATAGAAGGTTTGAAGTCCCTGCCTGGTAGATATATCTTCCAGTTAAAGAAAGTCAAAGACAAGTTAAGACGAGTTTTAGTCGAATAAAATTTGTTCTCGCTGAGGAACTATTAAAATAGTAAGAATACAAAATAGGAATAAATAAAGATGATTCAGGAAATTTTGGACTAATGCATTTCTAAAAACTCTCAATTTATATATATAGTAGATCGGAAATAACTAAGAGTGCTATAGTCTTATAAACCACCCAAAAAGGGGATGGGTCAAAAAATGAAAATTCTTGCCAGCAAACTCAATCAAAGTTTGTCTACATGTTAAATTGAAAGTTTTTGTGACGAGAGTAGCAGAATTTTTATATATTGAAGGAGACAATAAAAGAGTGTGTCTTCTGTTGGAATTATAAATTTTATTTATTTATAACGAGACTATAGTTTCGAGGTCTTTGCCCTCTTCATTAGTCTATTACGATTGATTCACAGGAATTAATAGTCTCGTTATAAATAAATAAAATTTATAATTCAAGCAGAAGACACACTCTTTTATTGTCTCCTTCAATTTGTCTACATAATCTATGGGCATCTAGAGAGCTAGAAATTCAAAAACTGAGTGCGGGGGTTTGAGGTAGAGGTGACGGTGTGGGTGTGGGCCTGGAATGAGGGGAGGGTGCGTAGTGGGGTGTCGGGTGGGTGTGGAGGTGGAATGTGGTTGTGGTGCCTGGGTGGGGTGGGTTCGGGTGATGCGTGGGAGGAGTGCTTGAATGGGGTGTGTGGGTCGGGGTGGTCGGGGGAAGTCCAGGGGGCGTTGTCACCTGGTTAGCAAGAGGGCCGCCGAATGCGGGCTTTGCAGCTAGTATATAATATTTTAAAAAAAATCTAATGTTAAATTTGAAAAATAACCAAAATATAATGACGAATTCGATGAAATTTGCAAAAAGAAATCGAAGATTAAAATAAAATTTCAAAAAATGAAGGTTACTTTTTTGCACAGCACCACCTATGGTTGAAGAGTCACCAACCGCCTCTCATGTCCATATATATTTATTGATTTCACATTTTTATTTGAAATTATTTGGCAGCACATTATAGATCTCACTACTTTTTTGGCAAACGGTTTTTATTAATCGAACTTGGCCTTTTTTTTACAAAAGTCCTTTTGTTGGGATTATAAATGTCGGGAAAGGTAGAGGTCGGGATATCCTTTCGTTAATTATCATATTCTTTAATTTAGTAAATTTTAATTATTATTACATTTATACAAATGTTGAATAGTTCAGGATAAATACGTAGCTATTTAATAAAAACTTTAAAAAAATCGAGCTCCTGAAGACAATAAATTTTATTGAGAAATAATATCATTAATGAAAGATTAAAACTTTAAAATGTGAAATACCATCGGAAACGTTAGATTTCATAGTATTTAACTTGATTTAAATACAATTATTTATGTCATTACATTCTCAGCTATTATCAAGAACTATTAAATTGCTCATTCGTGATTTTGGCATAAGAGCGGCACAATTATAATAAACAATGATTAGAGCTATATCTTGTTCAAATTGACATTGGAGGTCTAATGTCCATTATCTATAATGTATCTCTGCCCTAGAAATGGAAACGAAAATTTAATTTATTTACCCTAAAACATAATAATAAAATTTTTCGGAAGTTTATTAAAAATTTTATAAATTCGATTGTACTAAGGCTCTCAGGCAATTATTTACCGATATAGAGACGTTTAAACATTTTAAAGGCAAAAAAATTCGGAAATTTTTTAAAAATTCGAAATGAATTGGAATAAGATATAAGTAATAATAATATAAAATAAAATACGTAAGTCCATAATCCTTAATAAAAAAAACCCTCAAAATTAAATATAATTCTAAGGTTTATAATGGGAATAGAAGGAGAAGTTTTTTGTGTGATTTTTTTATTTTTCAACCAAGGTTTCGTCGACTTTGCCGACTTCTTCAGGGATTCAGATAGTTACTATATCACACATTCGTCTAAAGTACATTATTTTTCTTTTTCTCCGTTATCAATGAAAAACCATCAGAAACTTCAACTTCAAAAAATTTGGCAGATTCACATAAACAATTTTACTCTTTTCTTTTTTTACTAACAATTATAACTATAAATTTTTTTTTTTTTTTTTTTTTTTATTTATTTATTTATCTTAATCAATTATTTCATAATTGACAAAAGTTTTGTTATTCACATACTTAAAGCACACTTTAGGAAAATATTTAACAAATATAATTCCTCACTTAACAATATATATACAATAATAAGATCAATATTATCCAAATGGAATAATTAATATAATTTGTTAACTAAATAGTTCATATGTTTTTCTTCTTTTTAGTCGACGAACATTATCATCAACGTTGAGCATTTGTTTCATTTCTTGATTTTCATGTTTGTGTAGAAGTTGGTGGTGTCTAACGGCATATTTGTGGATTTCTTCTGTGACTGCATCGAGGTGTAGATCTCGGTGCAGGTCACTATTTCTGATGTACCAAGGGGCATTTACAATACTTCTTAGGACTTTATTTTGAAATTTTTGTATAATTTCTATATTGGACTTTTTTGTACAGCCCCACAATTGAATCCCGTAGGTCCATACGGGTTTCAAAATTTGTCTATAAATTAAAATTTTATTTCTCACAGACAGCTCTGAATTGCGTCCAAGTAGCCAGTAAAGTTTTCGAAATTTGATGTTAAGTTCTTGTTTTTTAATCTTCACGTGTTCTTTCCACTTTAGTTTTGCATCTAGAGTCATGCCTAGATACTTAGCTGTATTGGCATAAGGTATTCTTTGGTGATTAATTTGGATAGGAATAGTAACTATTTTCTTATAGGTAAAATTGATATGGGTTGACTTTGTTTCATTGAGCTTTATTCGCCATCGTTTGGTCCATTCGTTGATTTTGTTTATGGCACCTTGTAGCTTAGCTGTAACTTCATAAACATTTTCATCGACTGCAAGGAGTGCTGTATCATCAGCAAATGTAGCTATAGCAGCATTCTCATCAAGTGGAATGTCATTTGTAAATAACAAGTATAGAGTTGGGCCAAGAACACTGCCCTGAGGCACTCCAGCAGATATTTGCTTTAGTTCAGAATGCTCATCGCCATGGCGAACTCGAAAGCGTCTATCTTTGATATAAGATTGCAATATTTCGAAAAACTGTTCAGGTAGATACTCATGTAGTTTGACTAAAAGGCCTTCATGCCAAACTTTGTCGAAAGCCTGAGCAACATCAAGAAAAACTGCTGCACAGACTTTTTTTTCTTCAAAAGCTTTTTCAATGATATTCGTTATGCGGTGTACTTGGTCAATTGTGGAGTGTTTATTTCTGAAGCCAAATTGGTGTGAAGGTATTAATTTCCTATGTTTTATAATTTCCATAAGTCTCCCTAATAGTAGTTTTTCAAAGATTTTTGACAAAATCGGCAACAATGATATTGCTCGATATGAGGGCACTTCTGTAGGCTCCTTTCCAGGCTTAAGAATAAGTATCACTTCAGCAATTTTCCAGTGGTGAGGCACATACCTAAGTATAAAGCAAGCGTTTATGAGCTATTGTAGTTTATAAAGGGCTACATCGGGAAGCTCTTTCATGATGTACCCAGTTATGAGGTCATATCCGGGAGCTTTCTTTGCATTTAAGTTATAGGAGATAGTATTCCTAACTTCTTTTAAGGTAACAAGAGGAATTTCTTTTTTGTCAGTTTTATGTATAAAGGTAGGATTATCATTAGAATTTAAAGGTGGATTAGGTGTAAAAACATTTTCTAAATAATCAGCAAAAATATCCGATTTTTGTTTTGAACTCCTGGCCCAATTTCCATCTGGCATTTTCAAAGGGGAATCTTGAATTTTAGGTCTTCTAATTTTCTTGGTGGCTTTCCAAAGAGAATATTCAGTTTCTTTGTCAGGAGTTAATTTTTCAAGATATTCATTATTGACTCATTTTTAAATTCTAAAATACGTTTTTTTAATTGGCTATTTAAACGATTCAATATAGTTTTGTGATCGGGGTGTCTGGATTGTTGCCACTTTCTTCGAGCTTTCCGTTTTGACAAGATAAGTTCTTCTATATCCAATGGATAAAATATTTTATGAAAAATATTTTCTCGTACTGATGGTGTGCATAACTATAAATTGAAAATTTTTTGCTGAGGGTAGCAGAATTTTTTTATATTGAAGGAGACAGTAAAAGAGTGTCTTCTGGTGGAATTGTAATTTTTATTTATAACGAGACTATAGTTTCGAGTGTTTTGCCCTCTTCATGTCTATTACAGTTGATTCACAGGAATTAATGTATGAATGGAGAGTGAGACTTACACGTGCTCTGGGCAAATCTGGGGGCACGACAGTGCCCCAGCCAAGTTTGATTCGGAATACACTGCCAGCCTACCCTTTACATGAAACAACTCAGGCCATTTTGACGCCTCTGTAACTTCGTACTGGAAACCTCTACATGGCTGAAATTTTTTCCACAATACTGGTCCATAAGCTTAACTAAATTACAAAATTTCATATTTCTACTGCTTATACCGTTCAAGTTACAGGAAGCCAAAGATAGGCTTTTTCGTCACTCACTCAGTCACTCGTCAAAATTCTAGAGTATTTCCGCTGATCCTAGAATGCTGAAATTTGGCATACTGGTAAAGCTTGGCACATTAATAGTGGAAATTGAAAGAGGGAAACTTTTCTTCGGGGCATGAAATGAAGGAGTGAAATTTATAGGCTTAATTAACATGCAGTATAATGATACTGGAATGTTAAAACTTGGCATGTTGGTAGAATTTGGTACATTAATATATATATCCGCGATTCTTTTACGGATGACTCCGCATATCGCATCTCGCTTTCCACCTCTCTCTATCATTCCGATCTCCCTCGTGTAGTCCCCGGGCATTCATCGCACTCAGCACGTCCTGATGCCAGGTCCTTGGGGGTCGTCTGCGTTTTCTCTTCTCCACACGAATCCATTGCCACACTCGCTTCGGCCATCGACTATCGTTCATCCTCATCAGGTGACCGTACGACCGCAATCGCTTGGTTTCAATTTTGTTTATGATGCTTTCTTGTATTTCCATCATTCCCCTTATTGTGTCATTTCTTACGTAGTCGAGCCTCGATATTAAGCAGCTCCGTCGCCAGAAATCCATTTCCACCGCAAGCAGTCTTTGAGATTCCCTCTTATTAATCTCCCACGTCTCGGCACCATAGGTTGTTATACTCTCCACGATTGTGTGGTATATAGTTTTTTTTTTGTGTTCCGAGTTAATTCCTCATTCCAGAGTACTGAATTAATTTGTCTTATAGCTCTTTTCCCCTGTCCTATTTTATTATTAACATCTTCCAAGCTCTTTGCATTGGATGTTAGGATCACTCCCAGGTATTTGAAGGATTTACATCCCTTTACTATCCTCCCATCGATGTTCAGATCCTTCTTCTCCCCATTAGCCACTTTTAGGTATTCAGTTTTATCATAATTTATAGATAAGCCCATTTATCATGTGCCTCTTTTAATTTTTTCAACATCTTAATTGCGTTATCTTTCTTTCCAGTAATAATCACTTGATCGTCGACAAACAACAATATGTAGAGAATATCATTATCTATTGGGACTCCTAGACCCAAACATGGTACATTAATAAAGAATGAAATCGCAAAACCGAAACATTTCCTTCTTCAGGACATAAAATGAAGTGGGTGAATTTTGAGCTATAAATTTTCATTATTTTCAGTATGGTCGTAGAGTTTGGGGCGTTAATAAAGGGTAAAATCGAAAAACCGATACCAATATTTCTAAGACTGTTTATCTAATATGTAGGAAGTTAAAATTAAAAGAAGTTGCAAACACATACAGTATATTGTCGTAGAGTCGGGGCGTTAATAAAGGGTAAAATCGAAAACCGGAAACCAATATTTCTAAGACTGTTGTCTAATATAATATGTGTTAGATGTAAGTATTTGAAGCCCTGAACAAGTGGGCAAAGTCGACGAAACGTTGTTTGGGAAATAAAAAAATCACACAAAAACTTGTCCTTAATTCCCATTATAAACTTTCGAATTAATATACATTATCGACGGAAAATGAGAATAATAATTAAATATAATAATAATATATTTAAAAAATACATAACATAAATATAAATCGAACACTTCCAAAAAATAATTAAATATCTATATACAAATTTTTTTTAATCTTACTAGATAATATGTCTATGGAGTGTGATTTTTAAGGGGGTACACTTTTTGGCACGTTACGCTCCCATCAAAAACAATATATTCAAATGATTATAGTTTTTAAAATCATATAATGATATGGATTTTTAGAATTGTGTCAATCTATCTATATGCATATATCATCCTTTCCTCATCCGTTGTCGTTCTTAATTAAGTCAAATCATAATCCCTACCGTGTAATTAATATTGATCATCACTTCTCTATGATGATCTGGTCCTTGCTCTATAAACATATATATTAATCCATCATAAATAATATATCCGATATAATATTTACTATAATAAATTTATAAATTATTGTTTCTGATAACGGCTTAAATTAGATAGCCTGTTATTTAAATGTCTTTGTCAATAATACCACAAATGGTCGCGCTTAATTTTGTGGATATATAAGAGAATAAAAAAAAAAATTATATATCACAGCCGAATGTAGATTAAATAGCTTTAGAATATGTCTAGCTTTTTACAAAATTGTGCTGTTTTATAAAATTACCAATTGTAAATGGTGGGTTGGGCGGGTGGCCCTGGCGTGCATCGTCTCGGGTTGAAATTATTAGTTGTCAGAGATGGATTACACATTAAAATAAGCTGAAGTTTTCTGATATGGCCATCCACTTGACTTTACCATACAACCTGGCCCCTAACTTATATTTAATATTTAATATAATTATTTGTAATCAAGTAGTTTTTGAATTTTTAGACTCCTGGGGGCCCACTGATTATGTACACAAAATTTGGTTGAGTTTGGTAAATGGCCAAGATTTTTATTTTTTGACCCTACACTCCCCCCCCCCCCTTTGGGAGGTTGTTTTTTGCATTTTTAGACTTCTGGGGACCCACTGATTATGTATATAAAATTTGTTTGAGTTTTCTCAAATGGCCTAGATTTTAAATTTGTAACCCCCTCTCCACCCTCATTAATTTTGGGTCGAAATCCACCAAAATCTAATCAGCTCTTAATCTCAATGGATTAAAACTACGTGTGAAATTTGGTTTTGATATTCACACTAGTTTTTGAGCTAGCTCGTCCACAAAAATCTGGTAACGCACAGACTAACGGACAACCAGACTAACTAAGACACATTTTGACAAAACAATTATTATCTCGTAAAATATAATTTTTTCGATGTTCCCTTATTAGGGCTTTTTTGTAGAGCAAAATGCCATGGTGACTTCGATGGAAGACTTCCCTTTCATGTGTATAAATGACAAAGTATTGTGTATGTGTGTTTGTTAATCAATTTTATCAAATTTACTTAAAACCTGTTCAAATGGTTGATTGTAAATAAATTATAAATAAAAAAAAAAAAAATTCATAAAATAAGAATGATAAAATACTCAAATGTTCAAATCAATTAAATATATTATTTTTGGTAAACAAATTGTTCCAATTGCAAAAATTAAGTCAAAAGATATTTATTTTTTCTTAAAAATAAACAATAACAACATTTATTTAAATAAAAAAAAAAGAGGGACGTTGGCGTAAGTAGTTTTGTTTTTCAGAGAGTGGATCCATTTGTCTTTGTCTAGATTTGATGATGACGTCACTGCACTAAGTATCGATCTGTTTCTGTTCATTCATAACAATTTTGGCAAGAACAACTCCTTTGGCTAGTTGACTTTAAAATTCAAGGTTCACTTTTCCTTAATTTATACAATATTCAATATACTTGAAAATTTGATCAATTATTTATTTATATGTATAAATAATAAATAAAAAATAATAATTTTGATTTATTTAATTTTTACAAATTTAAATTCTATATTTGCTTATTAGTTAACTTTTAGATTTTTTTTATTAAAAATTAATACCAACCTTAAAATAAATGACTTAATTAATGACTTACCGATATAATTTGATATGAATTACTCATCATGGCAATAAGCATATTAAGAAGAACAATAACATTGATAACAGAATACGATCCAAAAAGAAGAAGAGCCCAAAATCGTGTGAAAGATTTAATTCCAATTAGTTCGAATGACATCAGATCCACAAGACCGAAACTCGCCCAGAAGAGTGATTGAGAAGCCTCAAATAAACTAAAAGAAAACAAATCGTCACGCTCGATAGAAGTGTAACTTCTTATTTCTAAAAATATTTTATTAAATTAAAATGCCGAATTCAGTGTCAAACAATAATAATAGATATAAAAAGCTATTATTACTAATATATTTTACGTTAAATTGAAGGGTTGGTTTTGTCACAAATATAATAAAACAATAATTTTAATAACTATTTGAATTATTTAATTGATAACTATACACCTTGCTATATATATGTATATGTATGTATGTGATTGTAATGAATTGTGTGATGTATCTATATTGAAGATTTAAGAATGAATGTTTCATGTGAAATGACAAATTCCGGTTCTTGAACGAGATAACTACTGAGGATGGTCGACCAGTGGTGACCGAAACTGTATAGTTATCAATTAAATAATTCAAATAGTTATTAAAATTATTGTTTTATTATATTTGTGACAAAACCAACACTTCAAAAATTTAAATCAAGTCACTTTAGTTCTGGAAGTAATATATTTTAATTTTTTCAATACCATTAAATGTAAAAATATAAGAAATATAATGCTTTTTTATTAAATTTTCTTTAGACCGAATAGTGCCTTTGTATAACTTAATTGTTAAAAAAATAAAATAAAATAATGTTAAATAGAAGGTCCTCATTGTAAAATTGGGGGGGGGGGGGGGGGCCGGCGGTTAATAAAACTTGCAAATCGCGTTACGTATTACTTGAACGCTCCCTTCGAAACTTGGAATATTAGTCATTAAAAGCATAATACACACACTGTTAAAATTTGAAGAGCATTTACTACACCAAACATGAAATAATTGCGATTAAAAATGAAATTTTTTACATATGGTAGATAGGTAAAGGGTGGGGGAAATAATCATTATTTTATTTTTTTTCATTGAAGGACTTTCACCAACTTGATGAAAAACTAATATTTGTTAGAATAATATTATATAACATTATATATAATATATAATATAACATTATAACATTATAACATTATATATAATATTCGGAGTAACTTAAAAAAAAATTGAAATTATTTACCAAGTAGTTTTGATAAAAAATAAAAAAAAAACATATTTGGGCGATTAATTTTAGTGGAAGGGATAAAATATCAATGGCTTGGAAACGATCCATTCTTAAATAGAAAGTAGTAGCGTAAAATATACAGTCACGTTAAAAAAACATAACCTAAAATTTTAACACCGTCCATATATATATATAGAGTGGTTACGAGGCTAAAACTTTTTGTGTGGATTGTCGCGAAAGAACCTCCTTAAGTATGATCTAAAAAAAGATAATGAAAAAAAGTTGGCTTTTTTGCGGTTGCTATATGAACATATTTCTCAGATTTGGGTCGCGGCTTGAAAAGATTGAGAATCACTGTTCTACCACAGTGTGATTTTCAAGTAAATAAAATTTTAAATCACAAAGAGAAACAAAGAGGTTGTCCTCTGCTTGATGCAAATAAACATACACACATATATATATATATATAAGCTGCCAACCAGTGAAAGAAAATCACATTTTCAATATCCATACGATATTGAATCCATGAAAAACAACATTTATAATTAAAAAAAGACTGATGATGAAGACCAAGTCTTCGAAACTATAGTCTCAAACAAATAAATTATATAATATATATAATATATAATAATATATATATTGACTGAAGATGGCCAAATAAAAATTCAGGCCGAAACGTCTCATTAAAGGTGTTTTATTGAACCCAGTGATTCCATCTTTGGCTGATACCTCCTCCTTCATCTAGTACAGTTTCATCACAGCCACGAACTCTTACAATATATAAATAAATTATATATATATATATATACAGATATATCATCTCGATATATATGTGTGTATGTTTATTTGCATCAAGCAGAGCACAACCTCTTTGTTTCTCTTTGTGAATCAACAACTCTGCTACTCTCGGCAAAACAAAACCTTTTGAATTAATAACAAATTCAAATTAAGGAACGAAGAAAAGATTATTTTTATTACAGACAAAAGGATCAGCCGGGGCTCGAACTCGGGATCTTTGCATATGTACTGCAATGCTTTGTCATAAGAGGTTTACCTCCTATATCCACTAAGCTACTGATCCCTGAACCCAAACTAATACCTTTTGTCTATATGAATTATGGAATTTCTTTTTTAATCTTCTCCTCGTTCATTTTTCGCAGCGTAGGCCTTGATTCATTAATTAAACAATTAATTATTCCAGGGCCTCGTTATAAATAAATAAAATTTATAATTCCAGCAGAAGACACACTCTTTTATTGTCTCCTTCAATATATAAAAATGCTTCTACTCTCGGCAAAAAACTTTCAATTTAAGATCGGAAATAACTATGAGTACTATATACAAGTCATAGCTTGCTTATAGCAATAGAATTAGGAGAAATTTAAGATTATCTTATAGGTCAGGCTGATTCATTGTGGAAGATGGTCGATTTCCATCTCAGGGGCTGTGGAACTTAAGTCACAAGATGAAATTTCTGACTCCTACCCTCACTCACACAAAGCAGTATCCGTTTGGTGCGAAGGTCCAAAAATATATTTTTTAAAAATCTAATATTAAATTTAAAAAATAACAAAAATGATCCCGTATTCGATGAAAATTTCAAAAAATGAAGGCATCCCCTGGTTGAAAAGTCACCAATCGCCACTGGTATGTATATTTATTTAAATCAAGCAGACCTCATTGATTCTCCTTATACGCCGCCCCTGTGTGCTTGGCCTCATGTTATCTCATGACATCTTCATACTCCCATTTTATCTATAGGTTCTTAAAAAATTTATAAGACAGCTTTTTGATGAATATAGATATGCTTTGATAAAAGAAACTCCTTCAATTTGATGGTTTTTTAATTTTTTTATAATTTAAGTATTTTTTTTTTATTGTGACTAAATAATATTATTTTTAACTTGGCTTTTTACCTCTTCTTTTGATTGAAAACAAAAATAGCCTTAAGCGGAATATAATAAACTTTAGAGTAACTTTTCTTTGTTGTAACCTACTCATTCGAATAAATTTAAATATTTAGCCAGAATTTTTTTAAATTTTTAATGAATTTTAATTAATATCAGAAACAGAGCAGCTCATTTTTTATACAGTGTAATTATAAAGTCTCGATTTATTTTAATGACTTTATAATCTTGTTGAGTATACAACTGAGAAAATTTAACAAAAATATTTTATTTATTGACGAAGTAAGATTTGCAATCATGTAGGTACTACTCAAGTTCTTTAATTAAGGCTTCATGGACAGTAAGACCAATGGTCTCGAAAATTTCAAACAGCCTGTTTGTGATGGCGGAATCGATCCTTTACGTTAAGCAGGTAGTATCGTCATCAAGACGATTCAGACGCGGTAGATCTAAAGCCCTCTTCACATGAGACATTTTCTCCTACTTGTTCCTTACTTGTTCGGCTAACTGTAAATTTGGAGGCATGGAGGGGGTCGAAGTGATGTCAATCCGGACTGTCTTACTAGCATGCTTGTTCAATTCAAAAGATAGACCGTGTTCTAAAAAAGTTAATCTCCTTGTAGTAGCATCCAATCGGAAAGCATTATTTTATCAAGTGGGTGACATGAGCCTTGGCACAATACATCAGCTGATATCACAGAACAGCTGATATTTTGTTTCTCAATGTTCAACTCTTTACTGCAATAAATAAAGAGAATATGCCTTCCAAATTCCAAAAGTGGACTCAAGAACAAATTGAAATATTAATTGATGCCTTTAAAGATGAGCAGTGTCTATATGCAACCTAGCCGGCCAACTTGAATAAGTTTCTGAAGAAGCCTCGTGTGAAGCCAACAGACGAAAAATCAGCCTGACTGAACTAGCTTTAAATTGCAAGTAGGGCGAACAAGTTAGGAGCAAGTAGCAGAAAAATCCTCGTGTGCACCAGCCTTAACAGGCGCGTCTACCCTGATCACATTTCTTGTAAGGTTGAATGTGATGAAAAAGAGAATGGGACCTCACACAGAACAATTACATGAATAGATGCAACAATAGTTTTTGAACCACCAATAGGCCAATATGAAATGTTTGTAGTAATCTAGTAATTGTGTTTTTCAGCATAAATTACTTCTTTTTATACAAAGACCGTTCTGGAAGCGTTTTTTTCAGGTTCATCCAATTTCTAACCATTTACAAAACGCGAAATATCCCTTATCTCAAATGTCTGTCGGGATTTCAATATCCTCGATAATTCAACGTCGTTGAAGGCTCATTCTAGTGTCAAATTGTATTTCTAAATGAAATGACGACTAATTAGGTTTTCGGTTTTCAAAAATAATAAAAAAATTACAATCTTTTCGTAAGTGGAGTCAAGTCGGGCTAGCCGATGAGCTGAAATATCATACACAAGTTTATATCACTGACTATGCCATGACTCATGTTCTAACTCAAACCATTCCTTGACAAAAAAAAAATTACAATTTCGCTAAAATTTTCGGAAATAGGGAAACTTATTTTCTTTCACTTTCTATTCTAATCTATTTTCTACTTTCTTGGTGAAGGTCCGATCCAAAACAATCTCACAAATATAATATTTTATTAAACTATTATAGGATATATTCAAACGACTCCCAATCGATCACAAACCTAAAGATCGAAAATTATTTTATCTTTATCCAGGGACGCAATCACAACGAGGCAACGTCGAAATACAAATCAAATTAAACTAGAAAACAAAGAAAAAAATTTTTATTAAGACAAAAGGATCAGCCGGGGTTCGAATTCGGGATTTTCGATGCTTTTTAAAGAGCGTAGCCTCGATGTAATTCCGCCCCGGAGTAAATAAAAAATAATTTTAGACATTTGGGTTTGTTATCGATTGGGAGGCGTTTGAATATAGTTTAATCATTAATTCAAGCCTCTAAAGAGCCATGAAAATGAATAAAGATAAGAGTAAAGATTAAATAAAAATGAAATTACAAATTGAAATAGTCAATAGGTAACCAGATAAAACACTCGCTCTAGAAGATGTCTTCTTCAGATCTTTTCTGATCTTATAATCTTATATCTTAAAATTATTTTTAAAGATAGCTTTAAGATGTCTTCTACACAATATGGCAAAACCTCTTCAAGACTGTTCTACAATTTATCTTAAAGACATCTTTGAAATTAAACTTTTAGGGTAAAATACCGATTAAATATAAATATGATTTTATATCTTGGTAATCTCTTTAAATATGCCATAAAGATATCTTCTAGAGCAGTGTTCCGCAAAGTGTGTGCCACGGCACACTGGTGTACCGTGGTCATTAGTTGGTGTGCCTCGGAAAAATGTCAAGTTTTATGAAGATAATGCATCTACACATAACTGAGAGTTATGGGAGCAGCAAGAGATGAGAGCAGCTTTATCAACGATTGCTTCAAATTTTGATCGCCTGTGCTCATTTAAGCTGGCTCACATTTCTCATTACCTGTACCTGTAACTTTAAAATTTCTTGATTTGGTAGGTGTACCTTGAACACAAAAAGTTTGCGGAACACTGTTCTAGAGCACTTATTAAGGAATTTTTAATAAAGTTCGAAAAATTGTGTTAATAAATAGCTTGAGTTCGGGGATCGGTGGATAATAAGTTATTTGTATGAGCTACGGTCTTATAAAAAGCATTGGACCGGACTTGCGAAGATCCCAGGTTAAAATATAATAAAAAATCTTTTCTTTGCTTTCTAATTCAATCTAATATTTTATATATATAATATATTTATTTATTTAAACACTTATCACCTCCCTGAGTTGGGGTTTGGTGCTCATACATTTACATTAAAAAACCAAACAAAAAAAAAAAAAATCCAAAAATTTACAAAAATTATATACTCACTCTTCTTTCTTCGGAATCATGCCCTGGTTCGCCTCGTCCTAGTTCCAGACGTCTCCAAACTCTACACCAAGTCATTATCGGTCCCTCTCTCATTAATCTTAACCACCCTCTGTCATTTCCCTTCCTCTTCCACTCAGGCCACTCCTGTCCCAATTATTCATCAGCCTCTCCACAATACATGCGTTTCTCATAACCCCTGCAAAATCTACAAATTATTCGCTTGCCGCATATGAATGTCCGACGTCATTCCCACACTTAAGTCTTGCCCACGTTTTTCTGTTTTGTTCCTTTACCTCTTCACATATCAGATAATTTTCGGTCCCCAGGCTTAGTTTCAGTAGTGTATAATAGTCACAGAAATTGCTCTGTCTATCCTCAACCACGTTTCGTGTATTTCTTTTTCTAATATTCTTAAAATGTCCGTCACCGTTCCCTAAAGCTGGTTAATTGTTTTTGTCGAGATTTCAGTTGCACTAGTAGCGATCTTCCTAACTCTAATCCAAATTTTTAGGTGCTCGGTCTATTTTGTTGGCTCTCCGTTCGACGAGACGTCTCAGGATTTTCTTGGGCCACCTTTCTTCTTCCATTAGCGAAACCTGGACGATGAATTTAATTTTCTTCTTCAAATCTCATTTGTTGAGTTCTATCTTCCACAGGTATGCCGGCTCATTGCTTACTCTCAGGATCCACTTAATGAGTTTGTTTAAAGCCACTTCTATGCCAAATCCCGTCTATTACCCCACACACCGATCTAGTCACCAAAGTATCAAATGTCTGTTTCTTCTTGATTATTCAATCTAACTTTTTTAAAAACACCCCAAAAACTAATTAGCCAGTTTTGTCATTTATGGCAAGTATCTTTGTTCTACCTACCACCGTCATCTCTTCATTTCATCTTCCAGATCATTAATAAATATATTGAACAGTACTGGTGAAAGCGGACAACCCTGTCTCAATCCTCTTACTTTCCAAAGTTTTTCAGAAATCTGATATTTATTTAATTTTTTTATATTCACTCTACAGCAGTGCTCCGCAAAGTGTGTGCCGCGGCACACTGGTGTACCGTGGTCATTAGTTGGTGTGCTGCGGAAAAATATCAAGTTTTGTGAAGATAATACATATAGCTGAGAGTTATGCGAGCAAAGGCTGCATCAATGAGTGCTCCAAATTTTGATCGCCTGTGCTCATTTAAGCAGGCTCACATTTCTCCTTAAACATCTTTTCATATTATAAATAAAAACCCGTGAATCTATTATTTATTATTAAAATGGACATGAACCAAATAAATTTTTCATATTATATTTATTTTAATAATAAATAAATGAAGGATTTTGGAAGTTAGGCTTCGATCAAGGAAAACTTGTGAATCTTTTTTCTAAAAGAATTGATTTATTGATAATATTAAATATGTTTATTTGGTATAATAACAGAGTTAATGTTAAGATCCACAGAGTTTAAAAATGCTTTTAAGAAATAATAAAGGGGTAGCTCTTAAAAGAGCTCGTTGGTTTATGCTTTTCTACGTGAGTGCTTCTTGGTTCTTGGTTCGTATGCCTGGTATCTGCTTTCTTCTTATTCTTGGCGTGTTGAGCCTGATAGGGCTCCTTGGTCCGTGGGTGCAGAGGTTTCTGCCTTGGGCGTGGTGAGCCTGTTAGGGCTCCTTGGTGAAAGCAGGATCGAGACTGACCTTGAAACTGGTTACTTGGTAATGCTTTGAAGCTGATAGAGACTGCTGCTACTGGCTGAGAACGGTTCCTTACTGAGAGATCACTGAGAAAGACACGCGAGGGCTGATGATGAGCTCGTGTTGAACTCGACTGAAGACATGAACTACTTGTATGAAGAACTTGACTGTTGGAGCGTTAGAACTTGACTGCCCTTGAAGCTCGGCGGATCGTTCTTTATGCTTAATCCTAGCGCAATATTCTTTAGGTTCTGATAGGTCATAGGCCAATCCCAGCATTCGTTATTTCAGCCAATCAGGGACTAGCTGGTCTGTTAGAAGTAGCATGGAGGGGGTAGCATAGAAGGTGTGTGGGCGGGACATAGGTGGGTTGTGGGGGGGGGGGGGGTGCGTTGAACATCAGATGATTTTGCCCGATGTTGAGGCCGGAAAATTCGCCACCTGAAAGGCAGATTTGGCGGGCGACAAATATGCTGGCATATGCTTAACTTATGGTCTAGCACGTGCGTGCTTCTTGGAGCTGGAATCCCACATAAATATTAAATAAACATTGGTTTTTTTCTTCGGTCTACCTCAAAAAAAGGGGTGTCCAACCTTTTAGATTCCCAGGGCCACATTGGAAGAATATGAGCTGTTTTGGGTCACACATAAAATACACTAACGCTAATAATAGCTGGTGAGCAAAAAACGTAGAATATGTACATGATATACTTAAGAAATTAAGCTTTATTACTTTATAAATTTTTTATTATAAAAGTAAGAGACAAATCAGCAACATAAAATTTTAGTGAAAAGTTTGTCATTGTTTTGGGAGACATTAATCCTTCGATATTTGGCTCAAAAGAACTCTCAGTGAATTCTCAAAATGCTCATCAAATATTATCTACTTTCATTCTTGAAAATAGATTTTTGAATAAATGAAATTATTTAAGAATCACTTTATGAATATTTCATTGCAAAATAACATGTTAAATTCAAAAATTCATTACTCATAAATCAATTGCAAGTTAAAATTATTGGATTTTTAGTAATATCACTGAAATTTTTAGTCTCATTCTTATAAAGTTTGTAAGTTTGTGATTTTTTGTCGGGCTACACGGATAGCCATCTTGGGCCGCATGCATGGACAAGCCTGCTCTAAAATTTCTTGATTTGGTAGGTGTACCTTGAACACAAGAAGTTTGCGGAACACTGCTCTAGAGGATTTGGATGCTGTCAATGTACTAAGGCTGTTTTCGATATAAATTAATGAATTCTTTAAATAATAATAATAATTGATTCCCAAAACCATCTACTTAATTTACAAAGTAATTTTTATTGCTTATTATATTTCAATTATAAATGATAATTTGATCAAAACAACGTTCTAGGGCTGGTAGAATATTTTAGTCAATAATCAGGGAGTTAATTGTCTTTAAATAATGTGCAATTATTTATGTTTATTTAATTTTAAAGAAATTACCCTTACTTCTTGAAGGCAGGCAATGCAGAATGTTTTAGTCAATCCCGGACACGGGCGGGCCGAAGTATTGATTCTTTGTTACATAGGTATTGTATTTAAAAAAAAGTCTAACAAGTCTGAAACGTGGAGAAAAGTCGTTTCCAGCCATGGCTGTTATTCTGTTCCTGTGTTTGAACATCTAACCCACATTAAAGACATTGTTTAAAGCCAGTTTCGCTAATACAATTTTGAAAAAATAGAATAAAAAAAAATACAACAATAAAACATTATAAAAAAAAATAATAAATAAATAAAGTAAATAAAACGAAAAACAAAAAAGTTAAAAAAAAAATAAAAATCTTATTTGAAATTTTTTATTTTATCTATTCATTAACTATGAATGCCCGGATGCGGAGAGCTTCAACCACAAAGTGAAACAAGTCTTTTGCAAATCGTTCCTCGTTACAAATGTTCATTATAATTTCCACTAAGTTATCTTCATCTACCACCCCAGAGGCAAGAAAATATTTATACAAATAGTGACTGCGCGAACCAGTAAATATCGGACAATCTACCAGAATATGTTTTAAATCTTCCTTTGCCTGCATATTGCATAGCGTGCAGTTCACATTTGGGTACAATTTATAACTATTGAAGTTGACATAAAAATGTACGACTCGAGCATTTGTGGTTCTTAGTTGGTGGATAAGTCGCGTTTTGTAGATGGACAAACGCGTGTTGAGGAGAAAATTATTATTAGGGTCCAGACGCCCATATAAGGGTGCATAAGTCGAACCATTTATAGTCGATTGGTTCTCCAGGCAGTAAACATTCCGCAATCCACCCACCAGAACGTCCCTAGCTGCCTTGATTGCATCCACATTTTGGGGATCCCATAGTCTCAACCCATCAATCCTTATAAAAAAAACTGTGTACATGGGACACCCAGTTATATTTAACCTTATTAGACATGGTGTTATGAAGACAAACCAATCAGTTGTAGAAAATTTGGGGGAGTCTACTGGATGGCATAGCGAGAATCCTACACATCCAGTTAAGTGATCGCTCGAAAGCAACCACCGCAAGTCTGACTAGTTTGATTTAATCCCTAACGATGTAGCAAAGAGTTTGATCTATTCTAACCCACATTAAATAGGTTAGATTAAAAAAATTTCCTTCTGGTGGAAATGCAAAAATAGATTAGAGTTATGCCATTATAACTTTAGAATTTATTATACAAAAATGAAAAAAACATCTTTTGGATAATTTTTTGATATTTTTTCACTCGTTACCATGGGTAAAGGTATTAATGAACAAACAGTTTTTACAATAAATACATTGCAATAAATACGTTGAAGGAAAAAGCGAAAACTTTTTTCAGACTCGGTAGAACCTCAAATTTTGTAGTTGGTGCTGCGAGGGAGGAGGGGACCGAACCCATACAGTTAGGGGGTGTTTTGTTCAGCTATCTCTTTCCCCTCACCCCATTATGTATTGAAATTTCTGCACTTGATTAAAAAAAACAATATTCTATGTTATAGATTTTAGAGATCAAAATCTGTTTCCAAGAGATAGAGAGTGAAACCTAACAACTTTGCTAATTTCACTGATCTACAAAAATTAAACAAAAATTTGTATCCCTAAACCTAACAATGGATTCCACTAGAGTTTTATACGCTAATTTTCCAATTTTTTACTACAGATCAGAGTTTTGAAATATTATTGGTCAAAGCGACGAAAAAAGCCATTTTGACCTATTTTCGAGTCCCATTAGATATTAAAAATTAATATTTGAAATCAAAATAATTTGTTGACATAATAGAAAACAGCTTCCTCTTTGATTTTCAAATTACCACTTGTGTTTAGCTCAATTAGAACTCGAGTTATAATAACTAAAAAAAAACTAAAACTACGTGATTATAAACGATAATAAACATAGATAAAATCATATGGTCTTATTTTTTAGGTAGATTTCGAAGAAATAAACCTATTTCGCTCACTCTCATGGTGCGACTTCGGGAAAATGTCATCATAGTTTTTCTGATCGTGGCCCCTAGACCACAAACCACCTTTCATTCAAAAGTTTATATATATGTGGATATGTGTGTGTGTGGGGGGGGGGGTATATACCGCAATTTTTTGGGTGCGCTACAGGCCGCAACCTTCAACCGATTCCAATAAAATTTGGAACAAAATTTACTTTTGATGTAACAAGGGGGTGGAAATGGTTTGGAAATCTTAAAAAATTCATAACAATGTTAATATATGATACCAGCTTGGTTGCAAATGGCTAATATTCTACTAATTAACCTCTAGAATTTGTGTCTGAAAAGTTTTTGATAAAGTCTAAAGGAGGGTAGAGTCTTCGAAATCTACCTCTTCCTACGGCCTGCTGCAGGGATTTTTAATTATAACTCGAGTTCTAATTGAGCTAAAAACAAGTGGTTTATTTGAAAATCAAAGATGAAACTGTTTTCTATTACGTCAATAAAATAATTTGATTTCAAATATTGGTTTTTAATATCTAATCGGGCTCAAAAATAAGTCTTTTTTGTCGTTTTGACCGATAATATCTCAAAACTCTGAACTGTTGCCAGAAATTTTATGATAATCAGCGTATAAAACTCTACTGGAATGCATTGCTAGCTTTACGGTTCAAAATTTTTGTCGACCAGTGTTTCTAACAAAGATTCAAAAAAAATATCTAGTCAATTCTTATCAGCACACATAGAATCAGACATCATTTTAATCAAGATTTGAAATCCCTAATTTCTAAATATGCTCTCAGGTGTGTATATTAGAACTAAGTAGATATTTGACAAGTATAAATAAACACTCTAAAAAGTGATTAGGAAACCGATTTTGTTTAAATAATCTCACTCGAGAAATGTTTTGATAAGACTATGAAAATTCAAACCCGCAATTAAAACTTTCGAATTCCAAACTAGAACACACATCGTCGTGCTTGTTTATTTTATCATTCCCATCTGTTCTCCTAAAATCTAAGTTAGTTGAGAATTCGGCATTTTGGTAAACAGTAAAATTAAATGTTTGGTGGTGAAGTATTTTTTTCTTTCTAATTTACTTACTTGGAAAATCGTCTCCAAATCGAACATGCTTTCTCTTGGTTATCATAATCGGCAATATCTTGACGTTTATGATAGCATTTATCTTTTTCAAGATCAGCATAATACCACATAAGTTGATTCATTCCTATATAAAATCAGAATTTTGCAATTAAAAATGCGATAAAATTAATTGATAATTGTTTTTAGATCTTACCACAACCAAAAGCAAAAAGTACCAATGAATAGATAAAAAAGAATTTCAAAATATCGATCATCATGCGACCAAGAGATATTTGTAACGGACCTAAGTGGGGGTTTACGCTGAAGATATGTACCAACTTAAGGAAGCTGGAAATAAGAAATCAAATTAAATTCATCTAGGTAGCCTTGTTTCATAATGAATAAATTTGAGACTATAATAATTTCGAAGGCGTGATGTCTTCATCTTTAGTCTAATATAAATATAGTGAAACCCCTCAAATCGGAACTAATTGGGGCTGTAACCCGTTCTGATTTCAATTTGTTTTCAATTTTTTTCAATTAGCCGAAAGCAGCTTCGACAATTGAAGATAAATGATATCAAGTGAAAGATTATGTATATTTTGAGTGTTTCTATTATTATTTCTTTGTTTTTGCAAAGTGATTAACCTAAAGAATTTCAATAACCAACTCTTACCGATTTTTAATCCTGGGTGACTTAAGTATGTAAACACATTTACACTTTGTTAAGTATATTAACTGTACTTTGTTAATTTTTCAAATAATTATGTAAAATAAGGTTATAATGTAGAATATATACATCATGGTTTTATGAATAAATAAATAAGTTTCTCTTTTTTTCGTTCAGATTTACCGGGATTTCGGATTTCCGGGGTTTGGATTTGAGGGGTTTCACTGTATTATTATCATAACCGTCCATGATGAGTATTAATTTGAAAGTTTATAATCCGAATTAATGACAAGTTTTTTTGGTGTGATTTTTTTTTTTTTATTTTTCAACCAACGTTTCGTCAACTTTGCCGGCTTCTTCAGGGCTCAAATAGTTACATCACACATTCGTCTAAAGTACATTCTTTTCTTTTATCTCCGTTACCATTGAAAATCATCAGAAACTAAAACTTCAACAAATTTCCTTTTCTTTTTTTCCTAATAATTATATTAGATAAATAGTAACTATTTGCAGCCCTGAAGAAGTCGGCAAAGTCGACGAAACGTCCTTATTTCCCAATATAAACTTTCAAATCTAATATAAAAGTTTCAATTGAAAATTATATTTCATTTGTACTAAAATTAATTTACTTCTATATCAAAAGTCAAACTAACAAGATGAGCATTGGCGTAGTTAGGGAGTTTTGCTAGGGGGCAGCCGGCCAGCTGATTAGCCACCACAAGGTTTCAATTTCGATAATCCGATTAGAGATCAACTAACTTTCTAGTAGAAATGACAAATTTTGGAAGTAACGAAATGATTTAATGAGAAATACATATTTTGATGTCTCGTAATAATGGAGTTTCAATTTTTCTAAGGGGGGGGGGGGGGGGGGGGCCAATGAGTTTTGTAGAGAGGCACTGCCCCCCTTGCCCTACTCCTTAACTACGCCCATGAAAATTAGACATTCTTAACCAAATATTGTCCCTGAAATGCACAACGTTTCGACACGAGGGTCAGATTGGCCGAATGGGTTGCCTATGAATCAAAAGGTAGCCCGGATTTAAATCCGGCTTACTGCGGATATTTGACCGTCTATAATCTGATCACTACACCAATTTACACACCCTTCCACACATATACACACGTACACACACATTCATAACTAAGCCTAGTGGCTAAAATTGGCATTTAGTTCCCAAAAGTCATTTAAAAAAAGAACGTTTCGACACCTAGATGTTGATGAAGGAGAGATAGCTGAATACAATTTATAAATAAATTTAAAAAGAGAGGAATTCAGCCAGTAAAGGAAGCCTCTTATATAAGAACTGAAGATGGCTTTATCTAATTTAAACCAAAACGTTTTCTATAATACAGGGTGGGGCATAAAGATATATCACATTTTGAAGAGGTATAAAAAATGAAAAAAACTATCTAGAAAAACTGAATATATTTTTGAAAAGAACATATTTTTTTAAATGTTTTTTAAACATTATATTAGACAAAATAAATAAAAAAAATTCTAGCTCTTTGACCAAATTTCAACTACGAAATAGCATATTCTGTGGATGCCGAGAAGGCTAGCAATTCAGAAACTAACCAAATTTTCTATATATAGTTTTGTTGAAAGGGCTAGAATTTTCATTTTTGGCCCCCCCCATTTTGGGTGGTTAGTTTCTGCATTTCACGCCTTCTGGGGTCCACAGAATATGCATACAAAATTTTGGTTGAGTTTGGTGGAAAGGGCTAGAATTTTCATTTTTGACCCTCTCCCCCATTTTGGGTGGTTAGTTTTTGCATTTCTAGTCTTTTTGGGGCCCTCAGAATATGTATAGATACAAAATTTGGTTCAGTTTGGTCGAAAGGGCTAGGAATTTTCATTTTTGCCCCCCCCCCCCCCCCATTCTCCTTTTTTTTGTCTGATAATGTTTAAAACACATTTAAAAAAAAATTCTTTTATGTTCTTTTCAAAAATATATTCAGTGTTTTTCTAGTTAAATTTTTCATTTTCTTTTACCTCTTCAAAATGTGGTAGATCCTTAAGGCCCACCCTGTATAATTTGGAGTTTTTTATTCGACAGAGGATTTCTTTACTGGCTGAATACCTCTTTTAGAAGCTTTATTTAATTTATAAACTTAAATTCTAGAGTAGTTTTCAAGGCTTTTCATTTCAAATGGTAGACTAGAGTGGGATATTTTGGATAAACAACTCAATCATCCAATCATCATATCTAATAGAATTTAGTTTTCTTGGGAAAATTTTAAATAATTCATTAATTTTGTTTTGATTTTCATATTATTCCTCTATTATCTTTAAACGAGATTTACTACTTCGTATGAGAAAAAACTGGCAATGAAAGCTGGCAGTAGCTATGAATTGGCGGTTATAGTATTTTCTATTAATAGTATTAATAGTAAATGAAATGAATGAAATAAAGAAAACAACCTGAAGATCAGCGCCAGCTGCAAAAGCGCCTTCGGAGAGCAGCATGGGGTCAAACGGATGCCAATCCTCCCTCGCGTTCCAAGGCTCGAAACCCCGGCTATTCTCCCTCTGCAAAAACACATATACAACATTCCTCTCATTTTTAACCGACTTCAAAAAAGGAGGAGGTTCTCTATTCGACTGATTTTTTTTTTGTGTCTATGTTTCCTCATATCTCCGCTTATTGTGAACCGATTTTGAAAAATTTGCATTGGGTTCAGTCTAGCTTCCGATTGGTCCTGTTTTTTTGATTGGTATTAGACCTTTTTGTTAGGTTTGTTCAGGCCTAACTTCTTTGTTTATGAACCGATTTCGATGATTCTTTTTTTATTGAAAAGGGTATCTTAGGATAGTGCCATATTAATTTGGTCAAGTTCTGATGATATGATCACTATTAATAACATCACTAAAAAGAAGAAAAATAAAAATAATTTTTTAAGAAAAATAAAAAACTGACTTTTTAAAAAAATGGAACAAATAAAATACACTAAAAGGTATAAAATAATATTATCTTATTTAGTTACAACTAAACGACGAATTATAACATGAAATTACTTTTTGAAGTCGGTGCCAAACAAACTATACCTATAAGCGAGCGTACCCACCAAACGTACTAAGAAAGATCCGCCGAGTGCGATTCATAAAAAGTGTATATGTTTGGCACCGACTTTAAAAAGTAATTTCATGTTAATATTTCACGTTTAGTTGTAACTAAATAAGATAATAATTATTTTATACCTTTTAATGTATTTTATTTGTTGCATTTAATTTTTTTGAAGTCGGTTTTATTTTTCTTAAAAAATTATTTTTTTCTTTTAAATACACTACGGTGTAAAAAAATCGAGTCACCAATAAAAACTTGATTAATAGCAAATTATTTTAAAATGTTTACAAATATTCATCTAATTTGTTTCATTAACTCTTAAACTAACATATTGTTGATAGTTTTTGAATTTTATAAAAAAAAATAGTAAAATTAAATTAAAAGATACAATTACAAATTATCCTACTTTCTCAATATCACTTTACATTTAAATAAAGTTTTAATAAAAGATCAAATCCCATTTGAAATATCAATAAATTGAATAATTTGAATTAAGGATCATTGATAGAAAAATAAAATATACAAAATGGATATTTCTCAAGTTCAAGCAGTTCAAATTGTGTGCCTAATTAATCAAGGGTTAAGTCATCGACATGTGGCAAGTAAGTACACTTGCAATAAGCAATAATTTCAATAATGTATGTTTCCTTGTGGGGAGTTGGGTTGTCCGAGCTGGCTAAGGCGCTGGGCTCCTCGCTTCAGCATCGTTGATGACGATGTTCAAGTGGGAGCTCTGGGTTCGGAGCCTGGCTAGCATATAAAATTTCGACCGGCTAAAACTCGGCTCCTCACTAACAATACTAACACTTTACTGATGTGCTGTTTAAATGGGCTTGCTCCCGGTGACAATAAAATAAAAAAAAAAAAAAAAAAAAAAAAAAAAAAAAAAAAAAAATTAAAAAAATATTTCCTTTGTAAAAAAATAAAAATCTTTTTACTATTTAATAAAGCTTTTATTGGTGGCTCGATTTTTTTGCACTTCAGTGTACATTCAAAAAAGAAATCAATTCCATTTTTAAAGGTTTTTAATTTTAAATATTCCTAAAGGCAATTTTATTATATTTTGCGACACTCCTAATTTACAGCTCCTTCCATTAATTCAATCGGATTAAAATTTATACACGACTAATAACATATGACACTGTACAAGTACAATGATTTAAAAAAACGCTACAGCCTTTTTTTCAGAAAAAAATTTCTCCCTATATAACAAATATCGTCTAAAGTGCACAGGGCCATTCCTAGAATAAAAGAATTTAAGAATAATAAGACTTGTTTGGATCGACTTTTGCAAGTTGGAGCTTGTTTTAAAAAAATAGGGAGAGAGTCTATCCGCGGCCTTTTTACCATATAAAAAGAGTCGCAAATTCTTTTTTGATCTCGTGATAATGAAATGATTCGTTTTTTGTATAATCAACTGGTGTCCTCACCACACGATTTTCATATTAGTTTCTCCTTTATTTGAAATAATCATAAGAATTTTCTCCATAAAGAGAAACAAAGAGGTTGTCCTTTCGTTTGATGCAAATAAAAATACACACATATACATTAAATTATATATATATTATTTATTTGTTTGAGCCTAGTTTCGAAGGCTTACCCTTCATCAATACTCTTTTTAAATTATTATAAATATTATTTTTCATGGGGTCAGTATCGCGTGGATATATTTGATATCCGTTGAATTGAATTGCGTTAATTGCGTGAACAAGTGAACATAAATAACAAACAAGCCCACAATGAAATTTATACGGGACCAATCGGAAACTATACTGAACCCAATGCAAAAAAATCATCGAAATCGATCCATGATATAAAGAGAAATCAACGAACAAAACAAAAAAAGACATTCCAAGCTGGAATTGATAACCTCCTTTTTTTCGAAGTCGGTTAAAAATGAGCATAATGGATTAATACTTGAACCTCGACACTTTCCCCTCCAGCATTATAATAAATAAACCCCGGATTCATTATTAACATTCATTCTGTTCTAAAATCCTCTTATCTTTGAATAAATATTTATCAAAATTCTGATTAATTGATTATATTTAATATCTCACCTCCCAGATCTGTAGTAAATAAGCTAATCCTTACAATTATATCATATATCATAAATTTATAATTTATTTGATTAAAGAAATTACGAAAAATATCAAAAAAATAAATAAATAAAATAAAATAAAAATAATTTTAAACAAGTAGCTTTGTTTGATTTGAGTTTTAATTATTCTAAAATCTTCAAACCCTCAATTTGAACTGTTACTTGCAGGATTTGCAAAATATTAATTTTACCCTCATTGAATAATTTTCTGTTTATTAATATCTTTCACAACTCTTGAGTTTTCGATTAAAGAAATTTATTCATAATTCTTCTACGTTATTTCGATACTCGATAATTAACTTAGATTTATCAATGTCTATCATAACATTCAATTTAATAGCCTCACCTGAACAATATACCATGAAGTAAAGCGTAAACAAATCCATAACATGTAGAAGCAATTGGTAATAAAATCCACAATGTTCCATAAATCATTAATGTATTCGTCGATGCCATCCTCCCATAAAGAACGGATTTCATGCCAAATCAAACCTGAATATAAAATATTTCATATTAATTATTTTCCATCCCTCAATGAATTGTTAAACTTTATATAAACCCTATAGGTATATTGACGTGACAACGTCTTATAAATTGGTTTGCCGGGTGACACCAAGAAACTGCGTTACGCTCCGCCTTCACGTTGCGTGCTCACAATGAGAGCGAGTGAGAGGCACGCGTCCCTTCCACTCGGGCATGGTTAGCCCGCCTAAGAGCGAGAGACAGACATAAAAAGTGAAAGGCACACATCGGAATGTTGCTACACCAGGCACTTCTTCCATACGTGCATAACAGCCAGTACGTGCCACCGTTCCTGCAAGTTGATCCTAATATGCCGATTCTTTCTATGCGGTGACTTCAACCAAAACGTGAAGTCTGATGACAAGTTTCTCAAATTCATTAAAGATACGTTTAATTCTGATTGCGTATCAGATATGCTCCAAGTCTACTACGTTGCGGAACAACCATTGACTTGACATTTTCTAGGCACATTACAGCAGAAACACTTCCTTTCATTTCATATTTCTCCTATCATCGCCCTATCCTCAACAAAATCACTCAGATAGGAACAAGTTAAGTTGTAGTACTATTGTACGCAAATGTATTGCAAGTTATTGTATGTATATTTGTATATAAATACGTATGTATGTGTAAAGGTAAAAATAAAATTTTGTTAATATGAAATTCAGTGCGAGATTCTTTGTATAAATTAATGTTTTAAATATAATTCTTTGTATAAATAAATGTTTTAAATTGTTACTATTATTTCATCCTTCTTCCTACTATACGAATGAATATTCACATTAAAATTATTTTACCACTCAAAGTCGTTGTCACGTAAAACTTTCGCCCGTATACCGACTTTACAGGCAACCATTTTTTTTTTAAAGAAGTTAGTAATTATATACATTGAATAGTAATTTGTGACCGGTCTAGCTTATCCAAAATGTATAATTACAACCACTATCCTTGATCCAATTGAGAAAAGAGCTATCAATCTAATAGACCAGTGTTTCCCAAACTTTCGGCATCTGTGTAACTTTTCTATAATTTTCGTAGCAATGAGTACCCTTCGTCAAAAAAATTTCATATAGTACATTAATAACAATCAAAATATATTTTTTTTTTCTTTTTGAGGAACATAAACAAAATATTAATAAACGAACAACACAAACTCTTCCCGCCACCAGGGGGTACGAGTACCACACTAAACACCGTAATAGACGTTCCGACCCTTATAAACTCCCTCGATTCACCGGTCCATCAGAGGGAAGCATTTTTACGTTTTCCCTATTTTATAGATACTATTATGATCCTAAACTGCCAAATTGAGCATTTGAGCAAAAAATATTTAAAAAATCCAGTTGATAAAATTAAAAAAAAGATAAACTATTGCTTTTCAATTTTATAGATCTTGTATAGGGTGGAGCAGAGCACTTTGCTTATTTAGAAATTCAATTAAGAAAAGACTAACGCAGATATATATTTAATTCTTTGAACAGCATCAAGTACAAAATTTAAATTTTATGTTTACCTACACAGTTTTAAAGATGAAAATTTTGAAAGACAGATGGCGTCCATTGTTCTCAATACACTGCGTTAATCGAACTCGGAAGTTTCGTTCAACTCTTTCCAGGTTGGCGACAGCTTGACGAATGTATTCTTTAGATGAGCCAGCGTCGGGGACAATCGTTGTAGTCAAGTGATTTTAGATAGTACCATAAAAAAAAATAGTCTCAGGGGCTAAATCAGGCGAACATGCTGGCCAGTGCAGATCGTCCCTCAAGGAGATGACACAGTGTATTGAGAATAATGGACGCCATCTGCCTAATATCATCTTCAAAACTGTGTAAACATAAAATTTAAACGTTGTACTTGATGCTGTTCAAAGAATTTAAAATTTTTATATATCTGCGTTACATTTTTCTTAATTGAATTTCTATATAAGCAAAGTGTTCTGCCCCACGCTATATAATAATAATAATTATAATTTATACTTAAACTATTAAAAACGAATATCTAAATTATACAAAAATCTGTATTACCCGAAATAATGCATATTTTTGCTGCCCACCCTCCAAATTGTTCTGCCGGGTATTGCTGAAGACCCCACTGCTTCAAAGCCTGATTTGCCCGTAGTACTATCACTTTTATAGCTTTACGCTATTCGCGACTTCCAACATCCCTTCACATTCAAAATGGAGATGATCCGAACAACTTAATTTGCAAATTACTTTATTCTCATGACTTCTTAGAAACAGGAACTCGCCTCCTTCCTGCTTAACCACCCTTAAAATTCAATCTTTCAAGACCCGCGTGGACAGGAAACTTCGCTTCCATGCTTTTACTTCACTGCACTCTCCTGTTTTCTTTGGCATGTTTTTCTTAAAGCCTGTCTAGGAAAATATATCTATTTCTTTTCGATGTGCGCTTTTTTACATCCGATTTAAAAAAAAAAAAATATCTGACCCCTGACTATATGGGTATTTCTTTAGAAAACAATAATTAAATGATTGCAGTTTTTTATAAAAGCTTACTAATTCAATAATATTATCGTTTTTATAACTAAATACAATCAAACAATCAAAAATTTATTTAAAAGAAAACAATATATTTATATCTTTTTTTTTAGTTGAAAATGCCTTCTGTACATTTACCTCAAACCGAGGGGTGATCCGCGATTGGAAGTAGGTATACACCTCTTTGGGAGTATTTTGTAAGTACTTGGAAATATTTGAAAGTACTTGGAAATATTTGAAAGTACTTGGTAATATTTGGAAGTTTTTGGAAATATTTGGAAGTACTTAGAAATATTTGGAAGTGCTTGGAAATATTTGGAAGTACTTGGAAATATTTGGAATTACTTGGAAATATTTGGAAGTACAAGTGGAAGTAGTTGTACAGCATATTAGGTCGTGGTTCACCCCTCGCCTCAAACCATTTTTCTGGTCATTCTGGAATTTTCGAATTTTAAACAAGTATATTAACTATTTTGTTTAAATAGTTTTCAAAAAAACACTAGAAAACTAAAAAATATTATTCATTTGGTTTATTTATTTTTTCAATTATTTTTAATGTAATCCAATCAGAGTTTCATTCGATTTAGTTGGTATTAGTTTGGATGACCGGTGATTTTTTTTTCAATCCATTAGAATGAGTTAAGAAAAATGAAAATTTGAGATCATGAATAATGAGTGTGAGTGGCCGGTGGTCAATTTTCTATTGAAAATGTTAAAATTTTTAAATGTAATCTTAAACTGGGGGAAAAATTACTCTAACGTCTCGCATTTCATTATTATTATTTTTTTAATTTTCCAGCACCCATCTAGTGAACTACATATATAAAATTATTTAAATTTAAATTTATTTGTAATCAATGTATTTATAAGTTTTTCTGATTTTCCAGTTTTATCATTTTAGTCACTGAGGGGTACCAAATTATAAAACATATTTATCTTTTTTATATTAAATAAAAAATATATGTTCAAGTAAATACCCTAAAAATAATTCCCTCACTGTGTCCCAACTGCCAAATTCACATAGATTCAAAGATCTAATTCGAAAAGTTTATTATAACTTTCTATATTATTAAATTATTATTTATTCATATATAATATTACTGTCTGTACATAAATGTGTATATAGTTTAAACACGACAAACGGAAAAGTCCCAAATTAAATTTTTAAATTTGTCATTAAAAAACGAATCATTCCCTCACCCTTATGTAAAAGTAGGATTAAAACATAATTTCAAATTATATTATCTTCCTTATTGTTTTTAGAAGTTGGCAATGTTGATATTCTAAAAATATGCCAGACTAGACTATGAGTTATGAGATTTATTGTTAAAACTATTAAAAATATTTTTTTTTCCAAGTTTACATTGTGGACCGCCATTCCCTCATCCCGTGTTTTAAAAAGTTAAGCGCTTATTTATGTATCATTTATCATATATTTGTGGGTGTTTCTAGTATTAATAAAGTATCGTAGATTCACATGGGAAATTATAAGGTCATTTTTTCTACTTTTGTGAAATAATGTTTCGTTTTCTCATTTCTTCATCGTCATTCCCTTACCTCCCTCATACAAATTGTTGGTGTTTGTTTTCAAAGCGAGGGTCCAGTAAACTACTAAAAGAACAAAGTTTATGTTCCATGTTGTCTCTCACCATGTATCATATTTTTTTGAAACTATTCTGAACCCATAACTATATGGACCCCCTCACCCCCCTTTAAACTCAAAAAAGTTGGGGACCACTATAACCTTTTAGACAAAATTAGCCCATGTATTATCAAATTAACAAAAGAAATCTATATATATAAAATTAAGGTTTTGTCTGTATATTGAGCCAAATCACGCCAAATTTTGGTTGTACACATTTCAAGCAAAGTTATTAACGAAAACACCCTCAACAAAATTCCTGTCTGTCTGTCTGTTTCAGTGGTTTCTGCGAAAAGTTGCTCACGATTCACGTCAAAACGGGAAGGGATTATTATGAAATTTCATATTTCTATCAGATGCCTTCTAACTTACGTTTTTAGATATATAACGTTTTGATATTTTGACCCCAAAAGTGGGTTTGGGGGGGCGCACGAATGATAATTATCAAATAACTCCTAAACTATTAACTCTAGGGCAAATTTTATAATGAGCAAAGTTTTAGGGGGTGTGATTTCTGACAACCTTTGTTTAAAAAAATTACCCCAAAAGGGGGGGGGGTGAAAAATATGTAAATTCTTTCCCTTGGAGCAAACTCAACCAAATTTTGTATACATAATCTGTGAGCCTCTAGAGAGCTAGAAATGCAAAAACTAACCATCCAAAATGGGGGGAGGGTCAAAAAATGAAAATTCTTGCTCTTGGACCAAACTCAATCAAATTTTGTATACATAATCTGTGGTTCACTAGAAGGCTAGATATGCTAAAACTGGGTGCGGAGGGTGGGTGTGGGGGGTAGAATGGGGGTGGAGTAAGGGAATAAGACGGAGTAGGGGAGAGGGAGCAGGTTTGGTGGAGTGTGGGGTTCAGGTGAGGGTCCAGTAGCGTAGTGGGATGGTACGGGGGTGGGGGTCTGAGGTGGGTGGGGTCCAGGATGGAGTGTTGGGGTGATGGTGTGGAGGCGGGGGTTGGGCACGGGTGCTTGGCGCGGGGGATTGGGGTGCTGGGTGGGTTTCGGGGGGTGTGGTGGGTGGGAGTAGAGTGTGAGGGTGGGGTTCGTGGGTTGGGGGTCCAGGGGGCGTGTCCCCTGGCTAGCAAGAGGGCCGCCTAAGGCGGGCCTTGCAGCTAGTTTCATAATATAATTATTATTTAAAAAAATTTCCATCAAATTATCAAAGTCATTTTTAGATTTTTTTTGAGAATCAGCCTAATATGAATTAAATTAATATCTCAGCAATTTTGAATGATCAAAGGTACGAAACCCTCGGTATAAGAGACCGACTCGCCTTCTTCTTATAGGTCAGTAGGTGAAGGGTGATAAGTTTTTGTTAAAGCCATTAGAATTGTCGAAGTTAAATTGCAAAATTTGTAGAGTGACTTTTCTTTGCAAGCATGATGGGTAGTGTGCGTGGGTGGTTGGTCTTATGTGGCGCCACTCACTGATGACGTAGAGGATGACGGCGCACTCGACGGCGCCGGGCAGACTGCCCCTTTCCTTGCGACGTCTCTCCTCGAGCAGTTGCCTTGTCCATGGGACGTCTAGCCACCCCAGCAGATGAGTCTCCGCGCGTTGCGACGCCAACCCCAGCAGCACTAACACAAGTCACAAACCAACATATCAACACTCTCCTATGGCCATTTCTCCAGGCATTCATTCATCCACTCCCTTAAGCTACTTTTCACACGCTTGTTTATTAAAACATTCCACCCCCAATTGCAAGATTGGCCTTGCAAGACAGTGGCCTAGACTCAAGAGGTTTCATGGTCCGCCTCCAAAGCACAGATTTAAAGAACTAATAAAATCAGTAACTCAATGACCCGCTCTATAAAATCTTGGCTTAAACATATCTTTTATTTTTTACTTTGTTTTGTTTTGTTTTGTTTATTATTGTAGGGGGCGGGTTTCACCAAATTAGCTCGTGGGAGTCAAATATTTATTTATTAAAAACTTTGTATCTGTAAGGCCATCTAGCCCCTTTAATGTAAAATTTTCGGGCAATTCAATTACATAAATATTAATATACTACAAAACAAAAAAGGGGAAAAACCAATATAAAATCAAGAAAAATTCAAAAAGTAAAACATATGATACTAATTATAATTATAATTAAATGAAACATAAATATTAAAAATACAATATATATAGAAGGAGAGTAAAAAAATAATAATGACAACATATAGTATACAAAAACAGAAAATAGAAATAAAATTTTAAGCTAGGTGGTTGCGAAGTTCTTCCTCGAATGCTTCTGTGCCCAATCTTCCTCATATTGAGTGGCAGTGCGTTCCAAACCTTGGTTGCTGTAACCTCAAAGGAGTCCGCCATCATTCTGCTTCTATGTGGTGGACAGAGCAGCGCGCGCGCACACCTATTGACGGACCACAGTCCAGCGTCCGAGTGAGATAGTCAGACACACCTATTTATTATTAAATGTATTTATTTACAAAAAAAGGGGGGATTTACATATTTCCGTCTAGGGTTATATCATCTTAAAACATCAGCTTAGAACTAACAACGTACAACTGACTTAAAGCAACTCCCGTTGACGACTGGCTACAGCCAACAACCATCAACTCACGTTCACACATGCATATCACTCGTGGGGGGATGTACTGTCAGTCAACTGCACATCAACACAAGTTGTCATAATATTATTTATGACAGAAAGCTCTTAGCCTGACTATAAAGGGACACAACAATAGCCTGCTAAGAAGAAAGATAGCAGCCTTCCCGTGTACAAGGGTAGAAAGCCTACACACACATTTGGCAAACATATGATCTTAATAAAACAGAAATTAAGAAAGTTCATTAAAATAATTTCCCACATTATTATTTTTTGTTTTAAAGTTAAATTTTTATTTAAATCACACATGATTATTTTATAATTATTTATTGAAACAATTAATAACAATTTTTGTTTTGTTTATTTATTTATTTTTTTAATTCATATTTTTCATTTTTATTCATGTTTATTGTTTTTATTTATTTTTTTGTAATTTTATTCATCTTTTTGTTGATATTTTATTTTTATTTTTTATTTATTTAGTTAGTTTATTTTTTCTATTCATCTTTTTCATTTTTGTTTTTATTTATTTGACATTTTTTTTTTTTGGCTTTTCGGCCTTTCTAGCCATAAGCCATTTACGATACTATTTATTTTATTTAAATTTGTCCCTACCCCGGGGGTCAGATTTTAGCCGGATGCCTCGAGTCGGATTCGAACCCGGGTCCACTTGGTAGCAGGATGACACGCTACCTATCCTATCCGACCCCCCCCCCATTTATTTGACATAGATATGTATAAAATGTTAACAATGGGAGTACTGTAAATAGAGAGGAAGAGAGAGAAAATGTAAATGTTATCACCAATTGAACAGACCCAATTTTGTAAACTACCTATCTGTTGTAAGAGGAGGCCCCCTCCTGCGTGGCCAAATAAATAATATATAATGTAGGATGAATTAATCCAATAAATCGACGTTTGCGACTCTTAGGGTAGGCATTCAGTGAACAGATGTTCTAACTCTATTATATAATTGTCAGGGATTAACGAGAAGTCCTATAACTTCCAAAATACTTAAGATATCAAATTCGTTCATAATTTTCATTAAAAAAGAGAGAATTAGGAAATTCGAGCAATTTTTTCATTAATTAAAGTTTATCCATTTCTGAACGCCGGCAGGTAAAAAGCCATGCCTATTTTTATGAACTTCTCATAATCCCTGACAACTATGCAACAATATTAGCATCTCTGCTCACCGAATGCCTACCCTAACAAATGCAGGCGCCCATTTTTCTCATTAAAAATATCTAAACTAGATTAATTCACCCAAGAATAATATTCAAACGCATCCCCCTGTAGTTTAATAATAAAGCCAAATGACCACAAAAATGAATAAAGAGTAGATTAAATATTAAATAAATAAAATTCCAAATTTATTAATTATTAGTTTGAGTTCGGGCATCAATGCTTAAGGAAGTTCTTTTGAGACAATCCACACAAAAAGTTTTAGCCTCGTAACCACTCTATAAATATGAACGGAACTAAAATTTTAGGTTATGTTTTTTTAACGTGACTGTAGCACTCACACTACGAAATCTCTCTATGGATACACACATACATCTCGGATCGTTTCCAAGCCATTGTGCTTATATCACATCCACTAAAAATAATTCAAGCTTGAGTTGTTTGCCATAAAAGAATTTAGTCTTTTTGATTTTAGGTCGATTCTTCTACATTTTCAGTAGAGGTTTCCATTAATAGTCAAAACATCAAAAATGGAATGCAATAAGGTTATTCCTCTAGTATTAGATAAGAATTGATCGTTATTTTTTATTTTAAGTCGATTCCTCCATGTCTTCAGCAATGGTTACCAATAATAATCGAAACGTCAAAAACCTAATGTAGAATTGTTATTCCTCAAGTATTAGATGAGAATCAATCGCTATTTTTGATTTTAAGTCGATTCCTCTATGTCTTCAGCAATGGTTACCAATAAAAACCGAAACGTCAAAAATCCAATATAGAATGATTATTCCTC